>VSMD01052854.1:0-36898 GCA_008750895.1 Mirza zaza
TACTCATAGTCATTTGGAATTTTAAATGTTACTTTGTTTCTAGATGGAGCTGAGTCATTTTTCTACTTGGCTTTTTAAGGGAGGCCTCAAAGCAATTCTATTTTCTTCTCATATCATTATAGTTTAATAACTATGTAGCAATGCTTTATACATGAAAAATAATACAGGTATGAGATATAAATTATATCAAAATAATGTTTCAGATTCTGAAATCTTGTTAATGATATAGTCCTCAAAGCTTTTTTATATATAAGGAAATGATTTATAATGATAAAACTTGCTTTATTCTAAAGCTTCTAAGAGCAAAAAAAAAATTAGATGAGACTCTATAAAGTATTCTGTGGATAAGATAGTAAATATTATTTCACAACCTACTATTTTTAGGTCACTATGCTTGAGAATAAGGGGGCATATGAAACAGTAAAACACATTCTTTACCATAAAGAAATTTATAGTTTGAACACATAATACAGAAAATAACTTGAGGGCACAGGAGTTTACTAATATTTAAAGCCATGCTACCTATAAAAATCTATGTTTTTAACATGACTGCCTATTTTGGTTATTTATTGCTATATAACAAACCATGCTAAAATTCAGTGGCTTAAGACAACAGCAATTTTATTATTTTTCATGATCCTGTGCATTGGCTGAGGCTCAGCTGGGCAGTTCTTCTGCTGGTTTACTTGAAGTCTCTCTTGTCATTGCAATCAGGTAATAGCTAGGCTGGGATGGCCAATATAACTTCTTCATTCACATGAGACCTCAGGGCTCCTCCATGTTGTTTCACTCTCCCAGTGATGTCTCATCCTCCAGAACCTCTTTATGTGGCCTCTTTTGTCACTGGGGTGGCCTGGACTTCTTATATCCTGGCTTAAATCCTCCAAGAGTCAGGAAGTTGAGGTTTTTGGCACTGTTAAGTCCTGGGATTAGAAATCCCAGAATATTCATTTTTACCACATTCTGTTGGTTCAGGCACTCACAAGACCAGCCCAGAATCAAGAGGGGATGGTGGTGTGTGGAAATAGGCTCTACCTCTTAATGTGAAGAAGACAGAAGGGGAGGCATTTTGGGTGCCTTCTTTGGAGCTATCACACAATTAAGGTCTAGGCCTTAATTGCTGTGAGAGTTCTAAGAAATAGAGGATTCTCTGAATTTGGGTGATTGAGGTAGTCTCCAAAGATTACCTTATTTTCTGAGTCATATAGGCTGGGTATAGAGGAGAACAATGAGATCCTCTTTAGGAAGAATGATATAGGCAAAACTGTACATGTGGGAAAACAATGTCATTGGATTAGTAAAAATTATATAAAAATAAATTTAACCAAAGTAATCATCATAAAAGCTAGTATTGCTACTTTCAATTAATGCAGAAGGGACTAATGAAATTGCATAGGAAGTAAATGTTTTTAAAGGCTGATGTAATTCTGAATAGGGAACATATTCTTTAACAATAGCAAAGCCAGTGGCTCTTTAAAATTGAACCATTATGGGTTTAGAAATTATGTGGTGAAATTTGACTTAGAAGAATTTTCTAATTCTCATTGGTTCTCATCAGATTCCATATTTTTCTCTGATAGCTTGTTAATAATGCAGCATGTTATTTGAATGCAGGACAAGTAAGAAAAAATAGGTACAAGCATGGCTTGGGAGTTTTGATTTCTGGATGTAAACTTGGTAGAGTACAGGTTCATGGCTCCTGAGATCATATTCATTGGCATTGAGGTGAAAACTGACAGCTCAGAGAGTTATAATACATGTCTCCTGTGAACAAATAAGTGTTGGCCTTATGATAGTTACATATGGTATGAAATAAAAGTCTAGAGTGAATTCTTATTAAAGCAAGTCATTTCAACTGTCTCTACTTTGGAATTTAAATAACAAAAATCAACTCCAGGTATATAATAAATAATTCCATTTATTCATTTATTTAACACTTTTGTTGATTACTATATGAGTAGCACCATACTGAAGAAATCCAATGAAGTAAAAACTATTCTAATTTTGGGAGTTCTTTATTATATTAGGTGGGAACCTATGCTCCTGTTACTGCCATACATTGGCATTATCTCTGTGTTCTAAAAGAGCACAAATTAGTCTTTTTTTATTTTGAGACAGAGTCTTGCTTTGTTGCCCAGGCTAGAGTGAGTGCCATGGCATCAGCCTAGCTCACAGCAACCTCAAACTCCTGGGCTCAAGCAATCCTACCACCTCAGCCTGCCAAGTAACTGGGACTACAGGCATGCGCCACCATGCCCAGCTAATTTTTTCTATATATGTTAGTTGGCCAATTAATTTCTTTCTATTTATAGTAGAGATGGGGTCTCGCTCTTGCTCAGGCTGGTTTTGAACTCCTGACCTCGAGCAATCTGCCTGCCTTGGTCCCCAGAGTGTTAGGATTACAGGCGTGAGCCACCGTGTCTGGTCAGTCTCTCTTTTTTTTTAAAGATACTCCTAAATCATCTGTAGGAACAAGCATTCCCATTCCTAAATTGTCTTTTCTCCTCAGATGAATTTTATGCTAAAGTTTTCATAATCCTCATTCATTCATTCTGCAAACATTTATTGGGTTTCATCTATGACCTAGACACTGTCAAAGTGACTTTTGAACGAAGACCTTCAATATGAGAAGTCAGCCTTGAGAAGATCTTGTAGGAAAGAGTTACAACTGTGAGCACAAATGCCCTGAAGAGAAAATAAACCTAAAGTGTTCAAGGTACAGAAAGAGAGCCTTGCTGTAGCATGCTGATGAAGAGGTAAATTAGGCCAGATAATGTGTTGGCTTTGAAACTGTAATAAGGACTTTGGATTTTATTCTGAGTTGGAAGGAAGAACATATTGGAATGTTCTGAGCAGGTAATTGACAGGACTACCTTTTATAAGAATCACTGTAGATTCTGAGTAGAGAAAAAAACTATAGTTTTGTTCTTTTATTTCATAGGAGCAGGGAGGGTCAGAAAGATTACAAGAAGCTATTGCAATAGTCCACAATGATGATAGCAAATTGGATTATGTGGAAGCAGTGGAGTTGGTGAGATGTGTGATGTTCTCTGCCTCTTACCGCTTTGTCTATTACATTTTTGTTTGCCACAAATTGCCCTTTTTCCTCTCAATTTGGTGCGATAGCTGGTGAGTGCCTATCTTGGACCTCACAGCTCTTTACCTCTTCTGCCTCTAGCCCCCTTTCTTTCCTATTTTACTTTCTCCTCTATGGTGTCTTGCATTTCTGTTCTGCTTCTTTTTCTTTTCTACCTCATTCCTTTCTGATTTTTTTTCTCTTTTTTTCCCCCTCACTTCTCATTACTTTAGCTATATTCAGGATTTATAAAGGCCATCTTATTTCCATTTACTGTCAGAGCTGAATTTCAAACATTTTACTCCTTTGAGGAGGCATATGAAGAAGTTAGTCTTCTAATTTAGCCAGCCTAGGAAATTTAAAGTATTCTGATGTGTTGTCTTTCCTATGCAAGGGTGTGTAGAACTTGTTCTCATTATAGCCTTGGCTGGCAATGAGAAGGTCTCAAAATGTAGTGGCCGATCAAGATATGCATGTCTAAAGATGGAACTGGCTGAGATACTAACCTAATTTTATTTGGCTGTGCTTAAGAATCTTGCTTGGTGCTAAGAATGAGTGAAAGAACAAATTAATGAATGAATGGATATAAAAACTTGGTACAGGAGAGAAAGGATTTTCTGGTCCATGCAAGGTGATAGCGATCTATCCTTATATGCATAGCTAAAAAAATTTATGCCTTCCTAGTAGTCTTCATATTCCTGGTTAATGGTTGATACCAAAGTAAAAAAATGTGTCAGGCATCTCAGCTTCCTCCTGAGATATAATAGAATGGGCATCTTTCAAGGGCAACATGTTCCTGATTTGGGATTGCAGCTGTCTTTAATTTTGTACTGCTTTAAGGAGATACCCTGATGAAGAATCATATTGCTAGACTAGTAATAGTAGGCCTCTCTTGTCATTCCAGCCATTTATGTTTACAGGTAGCAACTGAGGAACCAGCTAGATCAGATCCCCTAGTAGCAGTGGTAGGGCTGACAGGGCAGGGGCTGAAGACAGCCAGGAGAATAGAACCAGGATAGGTGCTGCAGCTGAGGTCCCAGAACTGGGCATTTCTTAGGAATGCAATTTGTCAGAAATTCTGTGGCTAAGTCTGTCACACAAATAATATTTTTAGCTGTATTATTAAATACTTAAATATTTCCTAAGGGAAAACTGAAGGACACAAAATAATTTCCCTTAGTCATAGGGTTTGGCAGCAGAAAAGTGTTCCACATGGTGAATGACATGCCATTGATTGATAGAAGAGAAGAGCACAGAGGTGCCTTGTGCTGATGGGGGCAGCCTGGTGCTCCTTCATGTCAGGAATGGGGCTGGGGTTGGTGCATTGCTTCTCATTTTGACAAAATTACCACAAAGTGGATTCATCCTGTGTACACATTCAGCCTATTGCACATTCAGCCTATGTGCAAACATCTTTAAGTAAGGATGATGTTCTATTTTTATAGATGAAGGAACTCAGTATAGCAGTTAAATCATTTCTTTAATTAAATTTTATGTTTAGATTTTGGGGTTTAGGGAGAGAGCTAGGATAAAAGAATGCAGCATCTCTCCCTAGTAGTGTGGAGTATGCAGAAAGCAGAGAGTGGGGGAATCAGGAAGAGCTAGAGAGTGCTTTGACCCAAGCCTTAATTCACAAAATGTATCAAATTTATACTGCTGCTTTTCAACCGGAATTATATAGATGATACAATTTAAGAGAGACAATTTAAGGAAAACGATGTATCCTTTCATGAAAATATACATTCTCTAATTAACTGTTTACTATTTTACATATTCAGCAGTTTATTTCCTTGCCAGTATCCTTTTTTTTTTTTTTTTTTTTAGAATTGAGTTAGATTTGTGTTGCTACTATTCAAAAACTTTATTTTATTTTATTTTAGTTTTTTTTTGAGACAGAGTCTCACTCTGTTGCCCGGGCTAGAGTGCCGTGGTGTCAGCGTAGCTCACAGCAACCTCAAATTCCTGGGCTCGACCAATCCTTCTGCCTCCGCTTCCCAAGTAGCTTTAACTACAGGCATGCGCCACCATGCCCAGCTAATATTTTCTATATATTTTTAGTTGACCAATTAATTTCTTTCTATTTTTTAGTAGAGATGGGGTCTCACTCTTGCTCAGGCTGGTTTTGAACTCCTGACCTTGAGCAATCCACCCACCTTGGCCTCCGAGAGTGTTAGGATTACAGGCGTGAGCTACCGCGCCCGGCCTAAAAACTTTATTTTAGACGTTGGTAAAATGTAGTAGCATGTAAGTAGTATCACTATTCACTTAATTTTCAGGATGTGGTTCTTAAATAAACTGTCCTTTTGTAATTTGTGCTTGGAGAAGGGAGAAACAGTTTCTGCAGCATTGCTAAACTCAGATTGTAAAAGGTCATAGGTAAGCACCTTCCTAGACTTTTTAGCCATTGTGAGTCTGTTGTACTACAAAATTAGAAGTGTTAGGAACTTTTCTCAAAAACACTCAGACTTTTAAGAAATGTACTTTAAATGTATCTTTTGACTTGTTTTGCATAAGTAAACCACATGCGCATACACCACTCACTTTGAGAGCATTATCCAAATATTACAAAGTCTATTTCAAAGTCCAGACCATTTCCAGTTCCTCTGTCAGAGAGCAAATAACAACAAAAGACTTATTCCAAACACAAGTCAACCAGAACCTTGGAGAACCTTCACAGTAACTTGCTTTGCACAACAACTAGAGGAAATTTTGTGAAAAACCCACAGCAGGGAGCACATAACTCCATAATACTCAGAACATATTGCCCAAGTTAAATGTGATGACAAGGTAAACATTTGCTTAAGAACTCCTTCAAAGGGGCAAGTGGTATGAAATAACCAGGGGAAGCTCTCCCATTTCTTAAACCCCAAATTATCTACAGCTTGGCTCTACCCAGCACCCTCAGGGTCTAAGTGCTACGAATTATCTCTTCCTTTGGCTTAAAGAAAACAGAAATGTCACTTTTCCACCAAAATACTTCTAATTGTTGACGTGTTAAAATGAAAGTAGGAGTGGGTATGCATGGATGATAGGTGTTGCTATTGCTGGTTCTTTTGTGCTTTTTGAAACTCAAGCATGTGTCTGCTGGCTCCTAATGACTCCCTATATAGATACAATTATATATATATATATATATATATATATATATATGTATATATACTTTCATTTAGTACTTTTCTTCTAAAGAGCGCAAGATGATTGATCATTTATGGAATTTCCAAGCATGGATGCAATTTCCAGATAATTGTTTTAGTGCCATAAAATCATGCTACACCAGCTTTATTTTAAGTAGTTTTTATACTTGACTATAACCCCACATGTAAGGGCCATTAAAGTTAAAATGTCCCTCAAGTTTTTTTTAGTATTAACTTTATTTCAACTACTGTGGACAGAAACGAAACAAAAAACAATGTACTGGCCTTAAGCACTCTATCCCTGAATAACGTAAAGCTATGATGGTGAGATAGTTTACCATACTGCTTTAGAACTCATTCTTGCTGAGATATATTGTCCAGTACACCTTGGGTACATAAAATAGGAAATTTTAATTAGTATTATGTGGAAGATATGAACCTAAAGTCCAGAAGAGAAGGATGAGAGCTGTGTGCACACCATTAGATCCATAGAATGTAGAATGTCAGACATGTTTATGTGACAATTGGAAAAAATTATTCTTGATTCCCATAGCTGCATTTTTCATAAAAAGGAAATATAACTCATATTCTTTATGGAAAATGATCATGTACAAATAAGTGTGAATAAAAGAGAAGCAGGAAAGATTAGCAGCTAGCATTGTAAATGGAAATATATAGTATATAGAAAAATATATAGTAAAACATACATTGTATTGTTATGTCTCAGTCAACATATTATTTTGGTAGATAAGTAATTGAGACTTCAGTATCTGGCCTTCTTATGCTGGCTATGAAATGTGTTAATTTTTATTTATTGAGATTGAAAAGTTTTTAAAAATTTAATGCTAAAAATGAATAAGTTATATTAACTAATAAATTCACTCAATAAACATAGGTGGAGCACCAGCCTTGTACCAAGTTATCTCTGTGTGAATATGGACTATACAGATTAGAGATGTTGTTTCTGTGTCTAGGGAGCCCCAAGTATATGAAATTCCTAGTGGAAGTCTCTATAATACCAGGAATTACACTTTTGTTGAAAAATTTTAAGATTAAAATTTTAAATTATAAGGTGGAAACTACCTTTTTCTTTTTGAAAGATGTTCCTTCATGGAAAATGTTAATTTTATTGAAAGAACACTAGAGGAAACCTTACTAATACTTGAACGTGAAGCCTACATTATACATGCTTTGGGAATAAAGGAAAGATATTGGCCCTCAGTGCTATCAGGCTGGCCCTTTAGGTGAATTTAATGCTCTTGATTTTTATTATGCTACTAACCCTCTGCGTCCCCTGAAACCTACACTGCTTTATTCCAACCAATGTGGTCTGAATCCCATCCAACATTTTACTAATATTTATTGGTTCTAAACTTAGTATTGCTTGATAAGTTGAATTTGTTGCAAATCACTTCCAGTTGTACAAATACGTTATTTATGCATAACTGATTAAAAAAACCTCTATGCTCATGAAATGAGTTGACATCCTCATGTAATTACCCGGGCTGGGAGTCTGAGTAAGTGTGATTATTCTGGAGAAAGAAAAATCAGACGAATTAAAGTATAATTTCATGAAAACTGTAATCTTTGACAGTTATAAAAGTATTTTCCAAAAATGTATTTCACTTTATTGCAATAATTTTTTCTGTTTCTTTTTATAAAGTCCCTATTAATTGTCTGAAGTTTGGATGAATTTAAATATTTTAATCAAGGTTTGGCAGCTGATGAACCTAACCTAGTTTCATTACCAATTCCAAATGACCCACCATCCAGATTGGGTTCATGGGTTGTGCCACCAACTCTTAGAGTTTATCGGTGAAGTGACTTGTTGTGAGGGGAAATTCTTATGGCACAACTCCAATTTGGAACAGATGCTGTAAGTTGATTTAAGCTTCAGAGCAGAGGTAGAGAGGGAGCCAAAGTCCAAGCAGAAGCTAGAATAGGCTGTCATAATACTGAAACATATCCTCTCAGATTAACTGGTCTGCCTTCAAATTGTGCATTGAATTGAAAGAAATAAAGCCTCAGATCTGGTATTGACTTAACTGTGAAATCCACCTATGACCTTAGTGATGAGCAGTGGCTTTGCTCTTGTGTCTAATGTTGTTCATGACAGAAGGGGCTCCAGCTGCTTTAGGTTGAGTTGTCCCAGAAATTGTGAAAAGGTTGCAAAATTCTACTCTGGCATGTGAATCTAGTCTCTGGTGTCCCTCTGAGACCATGGATGAGGAGCACCCACTGTCTTAATTCTAGCTCATCATATAATGCAAAGTAGGTAAAATAAAATATTTCATTCATTAATTTATTTCATAAATACTTAAGATACTATTGTGTACCAAGTATTCAGGGTATATAGTGGTGGCCTCCACAGATATGATACCTGAATTGTGAAACTTGCAGTTTAGGGTTAATTGAATTTATTAATTTTTAAAATTTTATTTAATTTTGTTTATTTTGTCCCTGAAGGGGCCAAGGCCCTTGGCACCCTGAAGTTTCACTAAAAATCACTGAGACAAGACAGATTGATTAATAGAAGAAAAGGCATATACATTTATTTAACATGCATACATGGGAGTCTTTAGAATAAAGATCCAACCGCCCAATATAGTAGAGAAGTTGTATACTATCTTGATGTTACAGAAAGAATACAGGCTCAGAGCATGCTTCAAACCAGGGTATAGTGGTAAATCAGGTTTTAAAGACAAGAAAGGTTATGGGAAGAAGAAAGGAGGCTTGGCTAGCAAAGGTGGTCTTGTTATGTACATGAAACTTTACAGGTAGCAACTCTCAGAGAGAATATAGATGGTAAATGTTTCTTTCAGACCTTTAAGGTGTCAGACCCAGTTAATTTTTCCTAGATCTGGACAAGAGAAATCCTGGCTGCATTAATGCAGACTCTATAGATATAAATTTCCCCCACAAAACACAACTTTGCAGGGCCACTTCTGTATATTAGCCCTCTGGTAGCCATCTCAAAATATGTTAAATATATTTTGGGGTAAAATATTTTGATTTCCTTCATTCTGAAATAATAACAATGACGTAGGAACATTTGAAGGTTACTGTTAATAGTGACAAATATTCTCTGCTTGGCCAAACTTTAACCAGGCTCCTGAACCTTCTCCTAGGCCTGTCTTTGTACTTCCTTGTAAAACCCAGTTTTAGCAAAGAACACTAATAAGCCAGTTTGGCAAGAACCCCCCATCCTCATCTTGATTTCTGATCATCTTCAACATCTGATTGGGTTCCTTATCCTCCCATTCCCAGATGATGTCTAATCACCTTGGCCTGTCTTTGTTACTGACCCAAACTGAAGTCTACTCACCCAGTGCAGCAAATTCATACACAGAAGCTGTGAACAGGAGAAAGAAACAATTTTATTGCATGACACCATGCAAGGAGAACAGGAAGCTAATGCTTAAGACATGAACTGCCTGATGGATTACAAGAAAGGACTTTTTAAAGGCCAAGGTACATTTCAGGGAAGCAAAATTTCAGGTAAACTTATAAATTAATGCATGGAAGTTATACATTGGCCTGGCGTAAAAAAGCAAGATATCCTGAAATGGTGCCTACAGTCATAGGTGGATTCAGGGATTCCTGGATTTGTGGCAAGGAAATGTTAAGATGGCTGTGACTCTTTCCAGGCCCTTCAGGGATAAATTTAGAACAAAGAACAGTGAACAGAGTTCAATTGCTCAGTTCCCCCTTATCTGCATTTTCCAGCTAGTGGGGGTTTCTGAAAAACAACTCAAGAACATATGTCAGGTACCATCTTTTAGTTTCCACAGGGAACCAAAATACCTCATGACTCTGGCTTGCTTGGAGGGCCATTGTTATTACTATCTTCCTGATCATCTTCCCATTCAGTTTTCAAGGCTAGCTAGGTGCCTGGAACTTCCCCTGAATGAACTCAAGATTTCCTTTTATCTCCATGCGTGGGGGGCCTGGCAGCCCCCTATGAGGGGGTCACTGCTCCATCTCATCTTCAGGAAGAATCCCCTTAGGTCAGTCTAATCAGAATGCTCCTTACCCCAATCTCCCCAAACTGCAAAATCCCATTGCTGCAGTCCTTATATCTATTGTGATGATCCTGAATAAATTCTTCCTTACCATGCTTTAGCAGGTATAACTATTTTTTTCTTTCACAGTAGTGATATTTACTTTTAGGACCTTTACTGACATCTGAGTCACATCTGTTGTTGGCAGTACCACACTTATTACTAGGCAAGCAGGGCCTTAACCTTGGGTCCCACACTTCTTTAGAGATCTAATTGATGACTAGATATCCCCCACACATACACTTTATTAAAATACATATGGGTACCTCTGTTATTCGTGATCCAGTGTCCACCTTGGATAGTGCAACCAGTAACCTTAAACATCCTGAGTATCCACTCTCAAGATTAATGTGGGGACCAAGGCCCTTGGTCTCTTGAAGATTCACTGAAAATCACTGACATGAGGCAGATTGATTAATAGGAGAAAAAGGCATACAAATTTTATTTAACGTGTATACACAGGAGACTTCAGAATGAAGACGCAACCTTCCAATGAAGTATAGAAATATACCATCTTGAGGTTGCAGAAAGAATGCAGGCTCAGAGCATGGCCCCAAACAGGTTAAGGTGGTGGGTCAGATTTTAGTTGCAAGACAGGTTATGGGAGAGAGAAAGGAAGTGGCTTGGCCAGCAAAAATGGTCTTGTTATGTAGATGACACCTCACAGCAGCTTTTCAAGATCATAGGTGGTAAATCTCTCTTTGGAAGTATCAGACTGTCAGTTTATTTTTCCTAGATCTGAACAAGGGAAGCCCTGGCTGCATTAAGATAGATTCTCCACAGATTCTTCTACACAAAAGACAGCTTTGAAGGACCACTTCAAAAGATATCAAAAAAATATATTTTGGGGTAAAATATTCTGATTTCCTTCACTACCATTGTTCAGGCCCTGGGGAAATGCTTTTCCATTGTTTTTTTTTTTTTTTGCCCTGTGTTCTTGAAATAAACGGTAACACTACCTGAATGTGATGAATGTTTCTGAGTTGTGCTATTGGTTTTTGGAGATAAATACTGCTTCAGCGTGTGGGAAAGATTTTTTAGTGAAAGCAGCATTTAGGTAATTAAATTGTCAAATTTGTCTTTGATAGCATGAATCCGATAAATTTTCATTAATAAAGTTTCATTAACCAGCATTGCCTAACATCCTTTTAAAACATTTTTTCTTTTTTTGTGTTCCAATTTCTGATTTTGAAGGTACTCATAAATTAGCATGATATTTGAAATATTTGCATGAGACAGCTGAAGAAATTTTACAATATAACAAGTCATATTTCTCTTAAATTTTTATATATGTAGGTACATGTAATATCCCTAAAGCATAGTATCAGTTGTTAGAGCTGCTAAGTTTCATTTTATTAAAACATCTAATAAATTTAATTAAATTTTCAAAAATAAAATAAATTTTTAGTACCATTAACATTCAAAATGGCACAATGTGAACATCTCGATTATAGCGATGCAATTAAGAGATTTTACTAAAACGATGGTAAGAAAAATAATTTTGTAAAAACAATTTATGAATTGTATAGATCTTCATTGTTTAGTCCCTCAACAGACCACTTACTTAGGTGTAATACTTATTAAATTCAGTTGTCTATGATTTTTTTGGTGACTTTCAGTCATAAAAGCATAGCTGTATACTTTATCTTTCTGTTATAAAATTATTTGTCAAAGGAGGAGAGAATATCCTTAATTTAAAAGTTGCTTTGATTATAACTTATAAATATATGAAATCTGGTGTCATGGCCTTCATTTGTGTTCTTCTTCTAGAATACAAATGTCTATTACCTATTAACCAGCCATGACTGGGTAATAGTAGATTTTACAGTGTTTCTGACATTTAATTTTTCACAAATTATAGAAAAATTGAAATAATTTAAGCAAAAATATTTCAAGGACTGACTTTAGTTTTTCTTATGGTTTTCTAGTGCCCCAAGCTAAGGGCCACCATTCAGGGCACCATCTCGGTAGGCTGCTTGTGTGGTGTGAGCTCTGTAAGAATTGCCAGAGAATTATTGTTGTTATAGAAACTGCATCCATTTCTGCCCTCCCCACACCCCTTCTAATCTTTTCACTAGACTGGACTTCTAGGCTCTATTCTGTTGATTTTGCTCCAGAATCTTTTCCTCTGATTTGCTGTTGGTATTGTTTATGTCTTTGGGCAGTTGGTGAAGTTTTAAATATGACATCTCCTCAAAATGCTACATTTGATACCACCCAGTATGGGCCCCTCCACTCATACACCTTCATATCTTATCCTCTCTCCCCCTAGCAACCATTTTATCCACTATCTGGTTTCTTGCTTCTCTCTTGACCCACCCTCAAGATACTCATGCAAGAGCCCTTCGAAACAGATTAATGTTTCTGGAACTCTATCCTGCCTTAGAATCTTGCTTGTCTAAAAGGAGAATCAAATTATCTGAGATTATTTGCTACAGGATTAATTTAGGTAAGATTTTTAAAGTTATTAGTAGTAGTATTAGTATTACTATCATCGTCATCATTATCCTATTTATTCTAGATTTACCACAGCTCACATAATTTCTTTTTACTGAGTAAATTTCTCACAGGTTTTAAAGTTGTTGTTTTTGACTATAAATATAGTGCACATTTATTACAGAACTCTAGAAAATCACAATAGCACTTAGTATGTCTAAACACCTTCTAGATGCTTTATATAAATTCATTGTTTAAACTGATTTTCAAAACAGCCTTATGAGATAAATGTTATTTTTACCTCCATTTCACAGATAAGGAAACTGAGATACAGAGATGTTAAGTAACAGGTAGAGCTGGGATTTGAACTCAGAAGGTAGACTCCAAAGAATATGATTTAAAATGTACTGCTTTTCACAAATTAAAAAAAAATCACCCAAAATATAAATTATAGGTAATTTATAATCACATTATAATTTTAGTGTGTTGATTTTCAAGCATTTTTATTTTTTATACAAATTTTCAAACAAAATGTATCATTCTATATACATATTTCTTTTAAGCTAATATTTATGGACATTTATTTTTTCAACTATATTTTATAAATAACATTGTAATTGGAAATGTAAGAGGGGGAAGTTAAATAATATAATAAATGGAGAATTTGGAAATATATAGGGTATAGTAGAGACAAATAGTATAAGAAAAAATAAAGGCAATCGAAGTACCAGGAAAATGATGCACAAGAAAGGAAATGATGCACAAGAAAGGAAATATAAAACACACTATTTACTCTTGTGCAATGATGCACAAGAAAGGAAATATAAAACACACTACTTACTCTGGGCTTTGTAGTGAATAATATTCACATAGTCATGATGATGTAAAACTATTGAATTTCGACTTTTAGAATCATGTTGTAGACAAAGCATGGGAGAATTAACTGTTTAAAGACGAAAAAGTAAATGTTTTTTAACATAATATAAAAGTGTAGATGAAAAATGTTTTGAGGTGTTAGAGGACAGTTGAAGAATATTTTAGGGAAGGTAATATCTTATAGTGTTGGGATTTGAGAGATATCATTTCTTTGGTTGATGCAACAAGAAATAAGTGAGGAAATATGTTACTTAAAATTTACACAAGAAGAACTAAAATATTGCTTATCCATACTGGGAAGAAGGAGGAGAAGAGATTAGAGTTCTCTAAGTAAGTTCAACTTTTATGTAATCAGAATTCAATAGATAATGTCTGAGATTTATATACCAAGAGATAGGCATTATAAATACATTCTTTTTAAAGATGGAATTTTATTAGAGGTAAATGTGCCTATCCTTGGGAGTGAGATTCAGGATTAGAAGGAGTTATCTATCATTTAAAACCATTTTGTACCACTTGATTTTTAAAATATACACATAATATACATTAAGTCCAATTAATTTTTGTTTGGCCTTCTACTATTGAAGAATATGAGTTCAAAATCAACCCACGTGATCAGGTGGGAAACAAAGGCCATCTTCTTTCCTACTTGCAACATTTGTCTCAGTTGGACTGTTTTACTTCTCCCAGTTAAACAAATTTTCCGTGTATATCAATGGAGGTGGAAAATCTCTGTGAGGTGAATGTTGTCAATCTTTAACTTAGAGCTATAAGTTAGACAGTAAAGTGGCCTAGTAAACATGCCCAGTAGTAGTTGCCTTTATTAGGCTCCTTACTCAGAACATAATGGTCATCTCTTTCATTAGTCAGCTTCCACTGCTCTTTGGATTCATTACTATCATATTCCTGTACACTGTGTCTTCTGCCATTTTAATGGGTTTATGTATCACAGATTGGCACAGGTTAGGGGTTTATATCTGTAAAGCAAAGAAATTGTTGTACAGTGTACACTAGAGAAAAACTCTCCAAATTGACCAGTATTCCTTTGGTTTTTAAATATTAATAATATATTCTTTTATTCACACCTCCCCTCCCCCAGTTGACTTCTTGCAGGGAGGGGCACAAAGATGAATAAGACATGGCTTTGATACTGGAAGAACTCAAAGTCTAGTTATAGTAATTACAGTTCATCTTGGTAAGTACTATGGTTGGCCAAAAAGTAGCATGAAAGTGACATGGTGGGAAGCAACATAATTAAAAATGACATTCATTTCTTGAATGAAATAGACTTTTTGGAATTTTGTCTGTGTAGTAATACCATTAAGCATGATCACTAATTTAAAAATAATTACTGATAATTTACTACAGATAAATTACTTTTTAAATGACTAAGTGATTTATTTAAAGATAAATTAACTAGAGTTAACTGTCTAGTAAAAAGAATAAATCTAGAATATAAATCCTTAATTTTGATTACAAATTAACTAAAGTAATGAAATTATTTTCTGGTTTTTCTCCTTATATATACATTCCAAGTCTTTCTGCTTTCCACTGAAAACTTGTCGTAACTAATCCTAGCCTTTTGTTGTTGTTGTTGTTAGCTCTTAATTAACTCTACCATAGTCTTTTTTGGATATGAAATCTATGTATCTGAAGACCCAACCATATACTAGCTACTCTCTAAAACAAATCATAGTGAAAAATGTAAACTCTGAAGTATGAAAAAGTCATTGGAAGAATTAAATAAATATAAAATTTGATGTTTTATATATTGTGTACCTTGATTTCAGAAGTTGTATGTAAATTCTATAGAGGAGAGTTGCTGTTTTTTAATCTTGGTTTTCTAATTAAAATAAAAAGGCTATCATAATATTTTTGCCATCTTCACTATATAAACTATTAGTAATATGCCTTTCAAATGAAAGTGGTATACTTATCATTTACCTCTGAAAAGAGAAAGCAAACATGATCTGTACCTTAGAATTTTAAGCCTAACAACACGATTGTATGCATAGATGTAAAGAAGGTATGGATTAGTTAATATAATTGATTAGTTACAGGTTAAGTGTCTTCCCAAATCAGTAAATAAGAGGCTTCTAACTATTTCTGGGTTTATATAAACTGCTTTGGGGTTACCAATTATTAACAGGTACATGTGTCAAAATGCCTGGCTTTGTTTCCAAATCAGAGGGTGGACTTGATCTAGAATGATAGTTCATATAAAATTCAGAAGGGCCAACAAAACTGCCCATGTCCACTTTCCCAAGTGCCAACTGTGTGTATTTCTCCCTTACTACTCCAGTGTAATCCTGAATTCTAGACATTATGAAACATATTAGCCAGATCTCAACTGACTTTTAGTAAACAGAATTGAGTGTAAATAATATTTATGACCTTGTGGACAACTTGGGTGAATCTACCTTAAAAGATAGTTTCATTCTGCTCATACAGCAATGAAAGTAGCTGTATGACATATACATCTACAGTAGCACACTGACATATAGAAAAGGACACTCAGACCAAGCCAAAAGGAAAGACAAAAGTGTAATTCACAAAGGAAAGAAATGTATAAAGGAAGGTGACTAAACTGAGACTTCATACAACTGTTTATTTGTCATAAAACCATCCATGAACTAAGACATAAGCACAAGCATTAAGTGAATGACAGTTGTTTTATTGTGTTTTCAACATTTTTAGTTGTATCTTAAAAAATACCAGATGCTGTCCACATGATGCCAAACATATGGCTTTTGGCTGTGCTCTTGTGATGTGTAGTAGATTGCTATAATGTACAGGGCAAGGGAAAAAAGCGATTTACAGATAGCCCTGGCCTGAGTACCTCACAGCTGGGTCTAATTTTACTGAACTGATGGTCTCTTCCCTCCAGCACCTTCTATTTTATCAAATGCCATATATTTTTTTTTTGAAGTGGTTCTTGTTGTCATAGTGAGTACCACAGATGGATAACATACAGGACATTTGGTTGACTGTTTTCTGACTAAGGTCAGGCCCTACTGTTGTTCATGTTTGGGTGGAGGATATATTTCACAGGACTGCCCAAGAAAACTAATGAGTTTTAGCCATCTGAGAGATAATGTATAAGAATGTATTGTTTACTTGGTCGACTTATTCAAGGCCATTATAATCATTTGGGCTTTTAGGCACTAATATGGTACCTCCCATATTGGTATATCTTTTCAGTTTCTAAACTTCTATATCACCTGGAAAGAAGATGAAAAGGGTAAGAAGGAGAATGAATAAATGCTATTAATTACACAATTGCATTGTGATTGTCTATTACTTTCCTGCCTCTCTTACTAGATTTTAAGCTTCTTGAGGGTAGAAAATATGTCTTGTTCAACTGTGAATAGACTGCACTTAGCCCATGGCTGGTACATAATGGGGATTTAAATGTTTGTTGAATGACTAGATGAAAAATCAAACATTCAGAGTTTCCATAGATTTGTTGCTTATGTAGGAAGTAGATGAGTAGTCTGTGAAAAGTTTGTAGATACCATTGTTTCCTAATTTTTCCCTAACCACTAATTTTTCAAGATCCATCATTGTACATTGTACTTTGAACAATGTAACATTGTACTTTGAAACAATGTTTCTTCTGTGACATATTACTTTGTGTATTCACTACCTTTTTTACTTATCACTTCCTAATTTATGAATGCCAAGACTTCCTGTAACTCCCTTCCAAGACAGGGTAATTTCCAGTCATCTCCACTGTTGTCATGACATTGAGATGTAGGACCATACAGGAGCCAGTTGCTATCCACAGTTGCAGATATGGTTGGTCAAGTTTTTACATTTTACTGATGATATACTTTTTTTTAATAAGAGACTTCATGAGGTTTCTTCCTCCTTAGGCTTCATATAGGAAACCAGGCACTTGTTTCTCCAAACGTTTCTAGGGTTTCTAGGGATTCTGTTGTCCACAACTGTCCTTTCTAGCTATACCCTTAGAGAGAAGAGTACTTTGCTTTTTCCTATCTGCAACTCAGTCTCATCCAGCTAGGAAACTAGTTTATATAGGGCAATATATATATATATATATATATATGTAAATTTATGTGAGTTATCTGCATGGCTTGACTTTTTGGAGTTCCATAATACCTAGCCCTAGCAAATCAAAACCCTTGGCATCCAAGGTCTTTATCTATAATAGGTTTTAAGAACCAACTTTGGAACTCAAAGCTATACGTTATATTTCCTGTTTCCTTTGCTTTTTTTTTTTTTGGTTCCTTCCTTTAATAGGAGAGAAAACTCATGGGGTAGGGAGCCAAGAATTATGTAAAATCTAGTTAAGATCTCTAAATTAATTCCCACCATATATGCATTATCTAATTTAATCTAGATAAGTACATACCTTATAGATTTGGAAGGTAAAACTCAGAAAGCTTAAATAATATACCCATGGTCTCATAGTTAATGGAAGAGGAGTTTCAAATAAAGGTTTGTTTGACACCAAATGACCCAATTCATTCCACTCTGCCACAATACTGGTTTGAAAATAAAATGCTGCTGCCACAAATACAATTTATGATATATATGTGTGCATTATCACTAGTCACATACTGCCTTTTATAGCCACATTTTCTTACATAAACGATTCCTTTTTTAGAATTCATGGGGAAGAACAACATGTAATTTTAGCATAAGCCAAGAAGCTGGGTTCTGATCTTATTTATTACTCTTATTACTCTTCTTCACAATCTATATTCAATCATCAAACTCTAATTATATCTCAAATCTGTCATCTTTTCTCCATCTCTATTGTAACTTGCATAAAACAATACTAATATCATCTCTTTCCTGGATTCCTGCAATAACTTCCTAAGTGGTCTCCCCATATCAATTCTTACCTTCTTATGATCCATTATCCACAATGCAGCTAGAAAGTTCTTATACAAATGAATACATGCTCGTGCTACTCTAATGTTTAAGGCCTTCTAGGTTTCCATTGTTTGTGATCTGTTCCCTCCACATTATTAAACTTACCTCACTATTTTCATTCTCACTCTACACTTCAGCTACATTGACTTTGTGTCAGTTCCTCAAACTTGCCATACTCCTTCTTGCCTCAGAAACTTTTCACATCCTGTTCCTTTTACCTGACTACTATTATTCTCAGTAATTCTTTAAGCATTCTGTGGAGCTGATCTCAGATGTTACTTCCTCAAGACCTTTTTCTGGGGACTTATTGATATTAAAATAGGTCTGGTCCATTATATGCTGCTTGGCCTCCTACACCTTGTGTGCCTGTATATTCCAGTTTTTTCTGAGACTCTTGGTTTACACCCATTGTGCAGGCATAACTGTTAACAGCACCTCTACTTGCTCTCAAAAATTTTAAAATTTGGATGGCAAATTATATGGTCCCCCTACTTGTATTAACCTTTGTTGTACATATATAATTGGAATTAAATGATTAATTATGTAATTAAATTTTAATTGTCTAACTTCACTCAAATTTAAGATTCAAGATAAGAACTGTGTGTATATTGTTTACTTGATCCCTACAATAGTGCCTAGTACTTAGTAGGTACCAAATAAATATTTGTTGAATGATTATTGTTGAATGAACAAAGTATGCCCTGAATTAAATAGTCCTCCCTCAGTATCCATGGGGGATTAGTTCCAGGACTCTACACCCCCCCAAACAAATACCACCATGGATGCTCAAGTTCCTTATATAAAATGGTGTATTATTTACATACAATCTATGGACATCTTCCAGTATACTTTATTTTTTTTATTTTATTTACATTTATTTATTTTATTTCAGCATATAATGGGGGTACAAATGTTAAGGTTACATATATTGTCCATGCCCCCCCCCCGAGTCAGAGCTTCAAGTGTGACCATTCCCCAATATTTGCACATCTCACTTATTTTGTTTGTATAGACCCATACCCTACTGCCCCCACCCACATACCGGACACTGGATAAATGTTATTCCTATATGTCCACTTAGGAGTTGATGCGTTAATACCAATTTGCTGGTGAGTACATGTGGTGCTTATTTTTCCATTCTTGAGATACTTCACTTAGTAGAATGTGTTCCAGCTCTATCCAGCAATATACAAGACGTGCTATATCATCATTGTTTGTTAATGCTTAATAGTACTCCATGGTATACATATACTACATTTTATTAATCCACTCATGAATTGATGGGCACTTGGGTTGTTTCCACATGCATTTGTGAATTGTGCTGCTATAAATATTCGAGTGCAGGTGTCTTATTCATAAAATGACTTTTGATCTTTTGGGTAGATGCCCAGTAGTAGAATTGCTG
The DNA here is from genome assembly GCA_008750895.1 of Mirza zaza. Taxonomy (NCBI): domain Eukaryota; kingdom Metazoa; phylum Chordata; class Mammalia; order Primates; family Cheirogaleidae; genus Mirza; species Mirza zaza. The sequence goes on from VSMD01052854.1 coordinate 19,891, forward strand.
CATCAAATGGTAGATCTACTTGTATTGTTTTAAGGAATCTCCATATTGCTTTCCACAGAGGTTGAACTAATTTGCAGTCCCACCAGCAGTGTAGCAGTGTTCCTATCTCTCCACATACATGCGAACATTTATTGTTCTGGGACTTGTTAATAAAGGCCATTCTCACTGGAGTTAAGTGATATCTCATTGTGGTTTTCATTTGCATTTCCCTGATGAGTAGAGATGTTGAGCATTTTTTTGTATGTTTGTTGACCATTATTCTGTCTTCTTTTGAAAAGTTTCTGTGTTCATGTCCTTTGCCCATTTTTTGATAGGTTTGTTTCATTTTTCCTTGCTGATTTTCCTGAGTTCTAAATAGATTCTAGTTATCAGCCCTTTATCGGATGTGTAGCTGTGAAAATTTTCTCCCATTCTGTGGGTTGTCTGTTTTCTCTCTTGACAGTTTCTTTGGCCGTCCAGAAGCTTTTTAATTTGATCACGTCCCCTTTATTTATTTTTGCTGCTGTTGTGGTTGCCTTTGGGGTCTTCATAAATTCTTTGCCTAGGCCAATGTCTAGAAGAGTATTTCCAATATTTTCCTCTAGAATTCTAATAGTTTCACACCTAAGGTTCAAGTCTGTTACCCAGCGTGAGTTGATTTTTGTGAGAGGTGAAAGGTGTGGGTCTTGTTTCAGTCCTCTACATGTGGCTAACCAGTTTTCCCAACACCATTTATTGAATAAGGATTCTTTTCCCCAGTGTATGTTTTTGTCTGGTTTGTTGAAGATTAGTTGGCTATATGAGGATGGTTTTATATCTGAGTTCTCGGTTCTGTTCCACTGGTCAATGTCCCTGTTCTTGTGCCAGTCTAAAGCTATTTTAATTACTATAGCCTTGTAGCATAGTTTGAAGTCTGGTAGATCGATTCCTCCTATTTTGTTTTTATTGCCTAGGGTTGATTTTGCTACACGGGGTCTTCTCGGTTCCATATGAAGCATAAAATTATTTTTTCTAAATCTGTGAAAAATGATGATGGTATTTTGATAGGGATGGCATTGACTCTGCCATCTGTTTATGGTATATTCTTCCACCTGTTTATGTCCTCTGCTATTTCCTTTTTCAGTGTTTCATAATTCTCTCTGTAGAGGTCTTTTACCTCCTTAGTTAAATATATTCTTAGGTAATTTATTTTCTTTGTTGCTATTTTGAAGGAAATTGAATCTTTGATTTGGCTCTCTCTTGTATTGTCATTGGCATATATTAATGCCTCTGATTTCTGTGTATTGATTTTGTATCCTGAGAATTTACCAAATTCATTCATCAATTCAAGGAGTCTCTTGGTTGAATCCTTGGGGTTTCCTAGGTATAATATGATGTCATCAGCAAAGAGTGAGAGTTGGATCTCTTGTGCTCCCATTTGGATGCCCTTACTTCTGCTCTTTTGTCTGACTGCTGTAGCAAGGACTTCCAGCACTATGTTGAATAGAAGTGGATATAGTGGGCAACCTTGTCTTGTTCCAGTTCTAAGCGGGAATGCTTTCAATTTTTCCCCATTTGGTATGATATTGGCTGTGGGTTTGTCATATGTGGCTGGAATCATTTTTAGGTAGGCCACATCTATGCCTATTTTGTTGAGCGTTCTTATCAGAAAAGGGTGTTGAATTTGTCAAATGCTTTTTCTGTGTCTATTGAGAGGATCATATGGTCTTCATTTTTGCTTCTGTTTATATGGTGAATTACATTTACGGTTTTGGGTTTGTTGAACCAGCCCTGCATCTCTAGGATGAAGCTCACTTGGTTGTGATGGATTATTTTCTTGACAAGCACCTGGATTCAAGTGGCTAGGATTTTGTTGAGAATTTTCGCATCTATATTCATAAGGGATATTGGTCTGTAGTTTTCTTTTTCTGTTGCGTCCTTTCCTTGTTTTGGTATCAGGGTTGAGTTCGCTTCATAAAATGTTTTGGGGATGATTCCATCCTTCTCGATGTTGTGGAATAGTTTCTGCAGGATAGGCACCAGTTCTTCTTTGTAGATGTGGTACAATTCAATGTGAAACCATCTGGTCCAGGACTTTTCTTTTTAGGAAGGATTTTTATTGCTGTTTCAATTTGAGTACTTGATATTGGTCTGTTCAGGAATTCTATTTCTTCCTGGTTGAGCCTAGGGAAGCTGTGTTTCTAAGAAATTGTCCATTTCCTCTACATTTTCCAGTTTGTATGCATAGAGGTTTTTGTAGTATTCATTAATTATATCTTGTATTTCTGTGGCATCCGTTGTAATTTCTCATTTATTGTTCCTTATGGAGCTAATTAGAGATTTTTCTTTTCTGCTTTTTGTTAGTCTAGCCAAACATGTGTCAATTTTGTTTATGTTTTCAAAGACCCAACTTTTTGTTTTATTAATCTTCCATAGGTTTATTAATCTTCCAACAGGTTTCCCTGTTGTCAATTTTGTTTAGTTCTGATTTGATCGTAATGATTTTGCTTCTGCTGGGTTTGGGGTCGGTCTGTTCTTCTTTTTCTAGATCTTTGAGATGATTCATTAGGTTGTTTATTTGTGATCTTTTTGGGTTTTGGATATAGGCATTTATGAAAATAAACTCTCCTCTTCAGGACTGCTATAGCTGTGTCCCACAGGTTTTGATAACTTGTGTCTCCTTTGTCATTTAGTTCAAAGAATCTTTTGATTTCCATCTTGGTTTCCTTGTTTATGAAGTGATCATTCAGCAGAAGGTTGTTTAGTTTCCATGACTTGTGTAGAAACGAGAGTTCCTGTTAGGGTTGATTTCTACTTTTATTCCATTGTGGTCTGAAAAGATACAGGATATAATTTCTTTTTTTAAAAAATTATTTGAGACGTGTTTTTGTCCTATGATATGATCAATCTTAGAGAATGCCCCATGAGCTGATGAGAAGAATGTATATTCAGTGGTTTTGGGGTAAAATGTCCTGTAAATGTCAGTCAGGCCCATTTGTTCTAGTGTTCTATTTAAGTCCATTATTTCTTTGTTGATTTTCTGTTTGGAGGATCTGTCCTGTACTGTCAGTGGGGTGTTGAAGTCTCTGACTATTATGGTATTGTTTTTTATCCATTTGTTTAGATCAAGTATAGTTTATGAATCTGGGTACACCAAGGTTGGGTGAATATATATTTACAATTGTTATGTCTTCTTGTTGAACTGTACCCTTCACCATTATATAGTGACCTTCTTTGTTGTTTATTACTTTTGTTGATTTAAAAACTAAGTTATCTGTAATCAGCATCACCATGCCAGCTTTCTTTTGGCTCCCCTTTGCTTGAAATATTTTTCTCGACTCGTTTACCTTTAGTCTATCTGCATCCTTGTATGTTAGATGTGTTTTCTGAAGACAGCAGATACTTGGCTTGTATTTTTTTTATCCATTGGGCCAGCCTATGTCTCTTACGTGGGGAGTTCAAGCCATTCACATTTATTGAGACAACTGATATGTGGAGCAGATTTCTGTTCATTATGTTGGGTTGAACTTTGTTGCTTTGTTTTCTCTCTTGAGCCATTGTGGTATCTGGGCTTTGATCTTTAGCTTTTGTGTAGATTTACATTCGTGACTGTTTATTGTACTGATCTGTGGGTAACATTGTTTTGAGTACTTCTTGAAGAGCTGGTCTTGTTTTGGTGAATTCCCTCAGTCTTTGCTTATATGAGAATGTCTTGGTTTCTCCTTCATATACAAAACTTAGTTTTGCAGGAAATAAGATTCTAGGCTGGGTATTATTCTGTTTCAGAAGAGTGGGAATGGGGCCCCAGTCTCTCCTTGCTTGTAAAGTTTCAATAGAGAAGTCTGGCGTTATTCAGATTGGCCTTATGTTACTTGCTTCTTTCATCTTACAGCCTGTAGAAGGGCCTCTTTGGTTGATATTTTGGTCAGTCTGATGACTGCATGTCGTGATGTCTTCCTGTTTGCATTGAATCTTCCAGGGATCCTTTGAACTTCTTGAACTTGTATATTGAGATTTTTTCCAAGGCCTGGGAAATTTTCCTCTATTACATCTTCATAGCTTCTGCAACCCTTGAGTGTTTTCTTCTTCCCCTTCAGGTAACCCCGTAACTGTCACATTAAGTTTCTTCACATAATTCCACATCTCTTGTAGGCTTTGTTCTTTTCTCTTGTTTTTCTGCTCTGTCTCTGTGACTGATTTATTTAATTGGAAGGTGTTATCTTCAATCTCTGAGATTCTTTCTTCTGTTTGATCTACCCTCTTCTAGGGGCTTTCCACTGTGTTTTGTAGTTCCCTGAATTGATTCTTCATTTCCAGGAATTTGGTTTGATTTTTCTGCATTATTTGAATTTCTTTGGTGAATTTTTGTTCCATGTCCTGGAGTCTTTTTGCATTTTCTTTGTGTTGGTTATCCAGTTTTTCTTGCAAGTCATTGAATTTTCTTAGGATCCATGCAAATCCAGAAGGACAGAAACTAGATTGGTGGTTGCCAAGGCTGGGAAGTTGCCAAAGCTGGGGGGCTGGGTAGGTGGTTGGGAGAAAAAGAGAAGTGACTGCTAATGGGCATGAAGTTTCTTCTTTGGGGTGATGAAAATGTTTTAACATTGACCATGGTGGTTGTTGCATAGTATACTGAAAAACATAGTACACTTTAAATGGGTTAATTTTATGACATGAGAATAATATTCCAATAAATCCATTAAAAAGTAATAGTAACTAAACAGATAAGTGGCTGTACTAATTCTTTTGTCTATATTGTACATAGAAAAGCTAAAGACTTTTGCCAGGTACTTCTGGTCCTTTACACCATTTGTCAAAATCCAGAATAAATTATAGCAAAGCCTGTGCATGTTCCATATTTATTCCCTCTTCACTTTCATTTTTAAACTAATCACAATTACATCTACCTGCAAACTAAAGAAATCCCTCTGGGTGACTTGAATGCTTTTGGAGTGTAAGGATTATCAAATCATATGCCAGGAAGTTCATGAAACATAAGAAAGTTAATATATTATAGTTTAAGTCATTAATTGTCTGTTAGTTTTGAAAGAAATGGGCCAACTTCACCGTGGGAGATTTGAATAGAAACATCTTTTCAGATCATCCAGATAGATCAGATGCAGCATTATCCTGCTGTATTATTGAAATTGGGATCCTGAGAAAAAACCAACCAAGTATACACTAGTATTTTTGTTGTTTTTGCTTTTTAGTTTTATTGGTGACAGCTTTATTGAGATATAAGTAGTATTGTTTTGATAAAGGAGCGGGGAGAAATACAGAGAGCAAGCAAGTGCCAGCCAATACAGTTCTCTGTATTCACAAAGTGGTAAAACAGAGGGGAAAAAGTCTTAGTATGAAGCCAAGGAGATGAAGATTGGAGAGATCATGAAAGCAAAAGCTTAGGAAAGGGTGGCAGGTAGAGTTTGAAGTACATACTTGAGTCAACAAGAATTAAAAGACTTGCTACATAGCATATTTTATAGGGTGCTTTGTCCCTGGGCTAAAGGAACTACCCCAAGATATATTGGAATTCATGAATTAGAACAGATTTTGAGAAAATCTGGTACAAAATATCTTCTCTTTGTGTTTTACCTAAGATTTTTCATTCAGATGAACTATGATAGGAGAAATAAGTAGAATGTGGTCATAGAAAAGTTTACTAAATTTGAAGTATAGACTGAGTTGATAAATCAGAGAATTAGTACTCATAGTCATTGATTGAAATATATGTTACACAATCCTCTCTTTTTAAGTAAAGGTATAACATGGGTGGTTATGTCACCCAAATATGACTTTGTTACCAATTCCCATGATTAAGCCCAAAGTCTACCAATTGTATTGACTAAATTTAGGCTTTTTGGAGACAGAATAAAGTTTTTAATAATATTTAAGTTTGATAAGTTTTCAAATAACTCTTTTAATGTTCTATTTTGAATATCTCCTTAACAATCTAATTAAGGTTATTTTTTGTTTTGTTTTGTTTTTCAATAGTCTTCACTAGACCACGATTGGGAAGGGTGTAAATATTGGACATAGACAATAAGATTTTAATGAGCAATAAGTAGAATGTATTAGAACAGAACCAGTGAAAATCTTCTAGTTGATAAAAGATAACCTTTAAACTTAGAGTCTTTCACTACATATCTTCTCCATTCTATGACTCAGCAGACCAACTCTGCATACATATGGGCCTGGGGATGATAAATAACAAATAAATAAAACAAGAAAAATGTCAGATAGGATATTAGTATTCTGTTGCTGCTATAAATTACCACCAACCAATGACTTAAAACAACACAAATTTATCTTACAGTTTTAGTGGTCAGAAGTCTGAAATTGGTTTCACTGGGCTGAAATCAAGGTGTTAGCTGGGTTGTGCTTCCTTTGGGAGATCTGGAAGAGAATCTATCTCATTGCCATTTCTAGCTTCCAGAAACCTTCTGCATTCTTTGGCTTGTGTTCCCTTTCTCCATATTCAAAGTACTAGACTCCAATTTCTGCTCCCATTATCATATCTATTTTCCATACCCCTGATTCTCCTGCATTTCTCATATAAGAATACTTATGATTATATTGGGTCTACATGGATAATCCACGATAACCTCCTCACTTCTAGATTTTTAATTTAGTCATTTACAAAGTCTATTTTGGCATGTAAGGTACCAATTCATTATTATCTCTGGGATAAAGAGATGGACATCTTTGGAGGACCATTATTCAGCCCACCACAGGTAGTGATGCATGACATGAAGGAAACTAATACTGATGATGACTTGATACTTTAGATGAGCATGAACAGTCTCTTTAATAAACAGGGTTATTTAAGTTGGGATCCACATTATAAAAAGGAGGCAAACCTGGTCAGATAGTATAGCACTCTAGGCAGAAGAAAGTGTTAGAAACAAATTTTCTGTGCAAGTAAAATAAAAGTCAGTGTGGCTGGACCTTAGTGGCCTGGAGGAAAGCGATATGAGTAGAAATGGTAGGTTGATACGAGTAGGTTGAAGCTAGATTATGTAGGATTTAATAAACTGGGGTAAGCAACAATGTAAGTATCTTTGCATAAAATACCTTTTTTAACCACATTTAAAAAGCATAGTAGATACTGAAAGATAAACTTTGAAAAATTATTATAGGGTTAAACAGATGTGTTAGGTAACCTGGTGCAGCATGACAATTGGAAATTGAAGCTGTTGGTGCTGTAGATTGAGATGGGTAAGCTTATTTTTTCTTGGCAAAGAGATGGTGTATCTACCCAGTTTTGTGTAGCAGGTGAGTCTGTAGAATCTAGACCAAATCAACAGCAAAGATGCATGGCAGGGCCAGTTAAGGAAGAGGAAATTAACTTTAGAAATGAACATCCTGGTCATCTACATCCTAATCAGGAGGCAGTTTTGAAGAAAAATTCCATTGTGAAGCTAAATTGGGACTATGGTTATTTCTACTGAAGGAATGGACTCCCTATCAAATAGGTCCTATAAAGGGAAAAATGTTTAGGTGAAAATTGCATTAAAATAGGGACACATTACCATGGCTGAAGCCCATATTCATTTTTTAAAATTTCAAGCCTTTCTGAAGTAGCAGCCTAATATCTATCTCTCTATCTATGTATATAGTATGCATGTGTATTTATACATAAAAGTATATATATATATATTTTTTATTTTTAGGAAGATGGGAAAATAATTTAGAAACCTATCATCAGCTTTCTTCCTGTGATTCAGAGGACTTCTGTGTGGGGACTGAATATCATCAGGAATTGAGAAGGTAGTCATTCTTTATTATTTAATAAACATTTAATAACTATCTGCTTAAAGATAATTAGTAAGATAACTGGAAATTACTTCCAAGTAACAAAGGATTGGGAAGAAATAGGTACTGTTAGCTTCCTGTTACTCCTGTATTGTATAAAATGTATCCTCTTGAAATTCATGTGGTCTTGTTATACTACCCTCTACTCTTCCACACTGCCCTCTTTTCATTAACATTTAAAGATTTTATTAAAACTTTGATTGTGTAGCTTTAAATTCATATCCTGCTATTTTTCCGCCTGTCATCATGGTCTATGTGGATGACAACATCCTTTATCTCAACTCTAGAGACTTTTACTTTCCTCTTCTCTAGCCACTATTACCTCTGGCTGGATCATGATATGTGTTGCTACCAGGAACTATTTTGTTATGAAATCTGAAACTCTAATGTATCACTACTGTATATCACTTTTATTTTTTCTGTCATTTCATTCATTTATTCCCTCCACATCCATTCTCCAACTTTATTAAGATTTCTTTTCTCCCTTTAATTTTCCCAATTAAATAGCAGCTTCTTTATATACCTTCTCTTTTATTTTTTTCATACCATGTAATCTAGATTGGATTTCTGTCAGTCTCTTGTCAATTGTTTCAATTTATTTTTTCTTTAGTCTTTCTGCTATAATTGCCTGACAAAGCTTTAGTCTTGGGTAAATATGTCTACTAAGTTGACATCTCTATCAGTCAAAGGTTGTAGTTAAACGAATGCAGTAGATATTCAAGTACAGTGGCTTGATAAAATGAGATGTTTATTGTTTCAATAACAATAGCCCAACTATGTCGTTAATGTTTTAAGCTCCTTCTATCTGTCTACTCCACTATCCTTTTCATGTGGCTTTAATCATCATGGTTATCTCATGATTGCTTTAGGGCCATAAGCAATTTGCCATCTTTAGTCCCATATCTAAAGAGCAAGCACCACAAAAGAAAGGAAATAACCAGGAGAAAAGTGGCAGTACCTATATTAGGAAAGCAAATCTATTTCAGATACATTTCAGCAGAATTCTTTGTCATTGGTCAGAACCAGTGCTAGCTATAAGAGAGACTATACATGTGTATATGTGTATGTGTGTGTGTGTGTATACATATATGTGTGTGTGTATGTAAACATATATACATATAAGCTGTTCAGTAATAAAATCACATTTTGCCAGCAAGGAAATGGATAAGAATAAATAAATATTGGGGAGGCCACTATCAGTATCTGCCACAGCATCATTACAAATTAAATTCTCTATGTTAACTCCATGAATACTTCCTCATATTTACCTAGTTATATGCTTCTTCGTATTATTAATAGTCTGCTAGGGTTGCCGTAACACAAAACCATAGACCAAGTGGCTTAAATAACAAAAATTTATTTTTTCACAGTTCTGGAGACTAGAGGTCCAAGGTCAAGGTGCTGGCAAGTTTGGTTTCTCCTGAGATCTTTCTCCTTGGCTTGCCTATGGTCACTTTTTTGCTATGTGTTCATAGCCTTTTTACTATTCGTGTGCCTTGCTGGTATCTCTTCCTTTTGTTATAAGGACACCGATCTTATTGAATTAGGACTCCACCCTTATGACCTCATTTATCCTTAATTACCTAATTATCTAAAGGCCCTATCTTCAAACATAGTTACATAGGAGGCTGGGCTTCCACATACGGCTTTCAGGGGGACTCAAATTCAGTCCATCACAATCTTCCATTACCTACAAAATGTATCTGAAACTGTCACCTCTCTTCATTGATCAGCTACACACTACTTCTTTCTCCCTTACTGTAAAAAATTGGTTCTTCCTTTATTCTAACTCACAGAGGAAGTAGGTACTATCCAATATGTACTTCTCCAAGTTTCTCCCTTTCCCTCTTCACATGAAAACTTGCCTTCAACTGCTTTCATAAATCCATTGTTTTCTTCTATTTAAAGTTAGGTAGGTAGCGACAGGAACAGTTGATAGTTTCAGAATTAAAACACATGTAAAATGAACAGGGTCTTTTGAGGTAGTAAGGCTAGAATGATGTCAAATAACCAAAATTAATTGCTTTCCCAAGGTTCTTGGAGAATTTTTTCAGCATGGAGGAGGAACTTTAGCCTTTCCTTGATGAAAGGAGTATTTTATCACCATTTTGGAGGTAATGACAACATATTGCATGTTTTCTTCTTGCATAAATCCTTGTTTTGAATTTTATCAGATATATGGTTACCCATTAGTATTTGAATGACATCACAATGACATCTAGTGGCTGTAGAATTTTTTTTCATCTCTAAGAAGTACATCTTTAAGTATAGAAAGATCTTTGTAAGCTAGAAATGAGAAAGGATAATGTACCATTATAACTTAGTCATCTTCTTTCCAACCTGTGTTGTTTTTGAACCTGACCCTTTTCCTCTCTCTTCTACATTTGTTCTATTCTAAAGAGAGAGAGAAAGGATGCAGAAAAATTTGACACCTGACAAAAACTGACACATTTATGTCCAGTGTACCACTTCAGGGACTCCTTCTTGAGTGTGAAGAAATGAGAAGTGTCATATAATGGTGTTGATAAATATCCAACAGAGTGGCTTTCAGGGAGGAAACAGATGTAGATCCACTTCCAATTTTAATAAGAGAACCAGATCAAAGTTACTTTTTATGTCTCTGCTTACATAGAAAACAAACAGGAAAATGTTGGCAATGGTGGAAGATGGTATAGGGAATGAGTGGTGGTGGTGTGTAATGTGAAATATTTTGGAGGGGAATATAGTGCTTTCCAAATAAGGAAACATGGTAGCATTCATAGATAAACATTGTTATTGGTAAAAGGCAAAATGTATTTGGAGTATTTTTATCACCTGAAAAAATATGTATTTTAATTGTTAACCTGAAATAAGTAATACATTTAGATTCTATAACAGAAAATTACATTTAAACTTTTGTTTAACTTTTGGAAGAAATTATGCATTTAAAAATTCCTTTGGATATTTTATGTCATTTTACTTTTTATAGTATAGTAATCAAATATAGAACTTAGATGTATATTATAACTTGCTAATATCTGTTGTCTCAACAACTTTGACTAAAAGCTATAAAAAATATTCTCCAAACTTTGACATCCTTTTTGAACAAATAACACTACATTTTGTGAGGTAATCCTAAAGACCACACACTGATAAACTACATTCCATTTAATTTCTAATTTTAGAGAGGCAAGGGACTGAGTCAATCATGACATATGTGAACAAATAGTTCTAGACCACTAAAACATTTTATTCAGCTAGTATAATATACTCGAGTGCTGCTCATTGTTTTTCACTGGAACTTAGAGATACAAAATGTCATAGAAAAAGTAATTGGGTTCTTTCTCACAATTACAAAATGTATTTGAAGGATTGACTAGGACATGTGAGGATATGTACCAATGTGAACCTAAAATAATTTGTGGAGAAGGGAATTAAGACCACACAGGTAGCCTCAATTCTTAGTTCTCCCTTTTGTGGTAATTCTTCAACTTGAGCTGGAGGATAGACCATTGCCATCTGGGGATATGATGAATCCAGACCTGCACCACTCTTTGAGGTATTATGATCACATATTTAATTTTGGGGGGTTGTTGTTTTCTTGTTCTTTTGTTAGATGATCATTTGTTGGATCATTTGACTGGATGGTGGCTGTGCAACAGCATTTAAGATTCTGAAGGTCATGCATCTGAGCTCTGTATCACAAGAAACGACTAAGAGAGGGATCATTATTGGAGTTTGTAGCCCAAATCTAAGCCAGGATCCAAGAACTCTAATTACCATACAAAAACAAAACAAAACAAAACAAAACAAAAACCAGATCCCATACCCAGTACCTAATCCCTGCAGCACCTGATACAGAGAAATGGGCAAAATCTAATTTTGTATTTTCTTTATTTCCTGAGTCTGTTTAGTAATATCTAAGATCCTGGAGAAGTTTGTAGGGATATAAGACTATACATGTTCACTCTTGAGAGGCAAGTATTATAACTAATATGGCTGGATTTTAAACTACTGACTGTTCAATTTCATGAACATCTTGAGGAAAGGGTTTTATGGCTTTCAGAATCTTATCTAGTTCTCCTGCTATTCTCATAGCTTGTAGGAGTCTCTTTACTATTGATGTCTTTTATAGAGGATAAAAAAGAGAGGCATGAAGTGAGCTATCCAAAATTGTCTTTCAGGGGTTAAAATTTTTGGACTCCAACTGAGGCCAAATTTTTTTCTTCTATAGTTGAGTTAGATCTAAATTCTTTCTCTCTTGTATTCTCTCTCTCTCTCTCTCTTTCTCTCTCTCCTTCTCTTGAGAACAGCCAAGAGCCAAAATGACCTTTATTTTGAAGACAGACATCAGTGTGCTGATATAAAAAACCCCTGTCTGATTTAAGGACAGTAGCCAACAGGCTTTTGAGCTGAGTCTTATATTACTAGTCATTAAGGACCATAAACTCTTTATAGTCAAAATATTCGTGTGAAGTTGTGAAATAGTCTTGTAATGTTTTGTTACCACTTAATAAGAGTGGTACTCTACCAGGCAATCTCGTTTTTATTATAGAGATTATCAAATAGATCTAATGCACAAGAGCTTGGTGTTGAGGATAAGTAGTGCTTCTTATCTGTAAGGTCTATAAAAGTGGTATAGCTACCCAAGATGTATCATCTGTTCCCTAGTTCTTTCCCAGTCTTATTTCTGTGAAAGTTTGGTTATCAAAGCTAACTTTCAAAAAGAAAAAATTCCCAAATTTTGTTTTTGTAGAGACAAAGTCCCTTTCTATCAAGGTATAGCATAAAAGAGGGTTTTAGATTACTTTTCTTTATTTTTTTGGCCAGTTGTGATATTTTTCTCAAAAAATTCATTTACCACAAATACACCAGGAAATTAATCCCATGTATTACAAGAAAATGGGACTAAAGGAGTGCTACCCAGGTTTTTTTATAATACTAGTTTCTTATAATACATGACTAAATTTGGATTCTTAGTCACTCTTTGGAATAAATTCAATGCCTAGCTACAGTTTTTGAAGGATTTGGATAAAAAAATGTAATTGAACCAAGGAGTGGCTAAGGATATAAAAATCAATATTAATGACAGGGACCATGGTTACTTGTTAATTTCATAGTTAGATGTTAGCTCTGTTAACAACTTAGAACCTTAAATTAGCAAAGAGGAAAGGAAAAACAACAAGCCAAAAAAATGGAGAGTGGGAAAGAGCAAGCAAATTAAAGTGTGATAATCTGTAATTGTGGTTGCTTAGATCTTAATCTGTGGGTTTTGAGTGGAAGCTGTTCTTTCCTGTGGTGTCCCCTTGGTCCCAGGCCTTGGGTGGGTGCTAGTACTTCTTGAAAATTGTTTGTTTAGGGAGAACAGATATCACAGAGTAATATATGGTGTTTTTTGAAATTGGAAGACATGAATCAATAATCAAGATATAGGTTGCACAGGACAGATATGTAGGTCAATGGAACATAATAAATAGCCAGAAATAGCTGATGTATGTCTAGTCAAGTGATATTTTTTACAGGGGTTCCAAGATAATTCAATGAGAAATTCAAATCATTTAACTGAATAACTGAATATCCATATGGACAAAAATGAACCTCTACTCTTACCTCAAATAATATACAAAATTTACTGGAAATGTGTAATAGACTTAGAAACCATTCAAAGGGACCTAAGACTTATAACCTCATCCTTGTATCATCTTTACAGTTCTGCTAGGACAGATGAAGCACACACCAGTGACATCCTCAGTAAGTTTATAAGGCTTTTCTCAGCAGTATTGATTAAAATTTTCCTTTTTATGGTGGGTAATTTCATGTGAAAAATTTTGAAAGGTTTTATTTAAGTCCTCAGGCATCACCATGTAGCTGTCCTGAAACACAATATATAATTCTCATAAAATTTGCAACCTGATTTGTTTCAGTATATCTTTTCTGACTATGGAGCTAATCATCAGCATTCTGTACTATCCTCTTGGCACATTTCCAATGATTTGGCCTGTTGGGATATCATGGGAGATGATGACTTTAGTGAGGGCTCCTGTTTAGCATAATCATTAGCTGAGGCACAGGGTTCACGTTCTAAGTGTTTATGTCTCATTGATTAGAACTGTTTCAATGCTTGTATGTCATTTGTTTTTCCAAAATGATTATATTATTTGACACAAGGTCATGATTATCAGAGTTAATTCACTTTTCCACATACCCACATATGTCACATATGTGTCTTGGCATTTATTTTTTTAGTTGCATGCTAAACACACCGGAAGATTCCTCTGTAATCAGTAAACTACAGGGCTTGTTAAATGCTGATGAAAATGTAGAGGACTTTGAATATCATTTAAAAATAATGTCATAGAACTGAATATATTTTCATAATTTGGTTGAACTCTATATTTGACAACGGTGTAAGTATAGAAATACCCTAGCAACTTCAAAGAATGAATGTTCCCTTATGTCTCTAAAAAAGTGGTCTAGTGGAGGGCAATTTTGGGAGAGCTCCTGGAAGTTGTCTATTTAATTCTGGATGTGGGTCCACACATTCACATGGAAACACTAACCTTGCTGGGTGGAGTGACTGGGAAAATGAGGGAGGATAATAACATCATACAATAATAAGTGATTGTTATCTAGAAAAGAGGGCTTAAAGGCTTCTTTGTCTTCCAAAAGTTTTCTTTCACTGGCAGAAGGAAAACTTTGCTCACTACTCTAACATACCTTGTTCTTGTTCCAAAGTAGGAACCAAGAACTGTTCCTCAGCTTTTTGTAAAGTTGGATAAATAATCTTTCTTGGTATAAAATCATTGCATGCTCATTTTAGAAACTTTAAAAATTCAGATGAGCATAAAAAGAAAACAAAAAACACAATTATATCTACCACCTGGAGATAACTTTTGCTACTATTTTTACACTTGTTCTCATAGTTCTCTGACCCTGTATATACTGTACACAGACATAATATTTTCAGTTAACATAAAGGATGAACATTAACATTTATTTTTCAATATGTTTAATGAGTACATATTTCATTTTATGTTTATATAATAATTTATTTAACCTGTTTCCTATTGTGGGACATTTAATTTCTTCCCAAGTTATTTTACTAGTAAATAATGCCCCCTATTAATCATTTCATCATTATATATTCTTGCAAGCTTAGAATATAGCTCAAGAAATATACAAAATGTCCACTTTTTCCACACTGTTGCCAAATCGGAGCATTATTATTTTTATTTTTTAATCTGATAAGTAAAAAACAAATACTTTAATTTGCATTTCTTTGCTATCCAGTTAGGTTGAATTTTTAAAATATATTTGTTAGTCATTTATATTTCTTCCTTTATAGGTTTATTGTGTTTCACACAATTTCTACAGGGATCTAAGGATTCCCTAGAATACATAAAGAACAAAAAATCCTGAAATGTTCTTCTACTAATCCCTCAAAGTTGTTTCCTCTGTTACAAGGAAAATAAGATACATTTTCTTCACATTTCCATTCCTTTGTCTGTGTTTTTCCTTCTTCCTCCGATATCCTTCCTCACTCGGGGGAAAATCTGTCCTCAAACACCAAGTCAGCTCAAATGTCTATTTTCCCATGTTATTCTGTGGCCTCTATTAGCTCACTTATGGAATGCCTAACTTTGGCTTAGTGGCCCTGTGTCTGTATCTGGAATAGATTCTGATCTGTTTCATGTAGGGACTATATCTTATAATTCCTCTGTGGGTCCCCTCCCACCCTTGATTTATTAGCATCTTGTTTTGAATATATCAGGTGTGCAGTACATGTTAAGTTTATATTTACAAACAGACAATGAAGGGGGATATAAGTAACACTCAATTTGGCATTTTATAACTCTCTTAAGTGAGATGAGCTAGTGCTCATAATAGAAAATTTTAATTTGCCTAGAATATATTTAAATTTTAATTTCACATTGTAAGACTGCTTATATATGACCCATTCGAATAAAATATAAAAGACATATATGTGTGTGTGTGTGTGTGTTAGCATAATTCACATAATGACACTGTTCAATGCCTTTATCTTTGCTAGACATTGAACACATGGAGCAGACAGAGTATATATATAAGTCTGACATATTTCCTCACTATGGGTCCTGTCTTAATGAGGCTGTGATGCTCACTGCTTTGGGAAGGGGTGGGGAAGACCAGATGTTGGTGTCTATGAAGTTTATTCTTCACTTTGGTGAATTTCTTTTAAAGGCAGGGTCTCTCTGTGTTGCCCAGGCTGGTCTTGAATTCCTGGGCTCAAGTGATTTTCCTGAGTCAGCTTTCTGAGTAGCTGGAATTATGGGTGCATGCCATCATGCTTGGTATGAATGTTTTTTTTTTTATTTCAGCATATTATGGGGGTATAAATGTTTAGGTTATGTATGTTGTTCTTGTCTCCCCCCCCCCCGAGGTATGAATGTTTTGTAAAGAAATAAATACTATATTTTCACTTTATCTTCCTTATCACTATCCTACACACATGTGCACACAAATACAATCAAGCCAGCTAAAATCATTACCTCAGAGACAGAAGAGTTTTCCTCCTATTTTATCCTAAGTATCCTTAGGGCAGCCAAGGAGGTTGTTAAATAGTGTATTGGGATTTTATTAGATAAATACTTGTTGATTTAAAAGTACATAATATTGAATGATTACCCATATATAACCCACTGGATGATTAGAAAGAGGACTTTCCTCTGGGGCCCGAGTCTGGCTTGTTGAACACTTTCTCTTTTACTTCCCAAATGCTCTGACCCCAGTGGTTTTGTTTGTCTGTTTTAATCTGTTAATGTTGGATTGCAATGTAAAAGGATGTACAATTGGACCTATGAAATAAAATGGAGCAATAGCTGAGATTCTTTTGTCCTTCAAGGATTTTTCCTGGCTAAGCAAAATGTGTGAGATTTGGGGATTGTTTCTCCAAATGCACAGTAGGCATGATTGTATTGGTGAAAACACTTCAAATGTCTCTTCTTGGTTAAGAATATTAACACTTTCAAGTAAAGTGTCTGTTGAGTAGCCCAGCTATCTAAGAGGTATTGTTGACTCTATGCTATAAATACTTTTTTTCCCTACCTGAAATTTCCTCTACTTCTACTAAGAGAGCCCATGATTTCTTAATCATGTCAACTAGGAAAATTGTCAGCCCGTAAATTTTAGATGAAACTTTATTTGGGATGAGATATGAGGGAAAATGTACAAAAAAAGATCTGAGGATGAAAGATGGAGTTTTGGAATACATGACCACTTA
>VSMD01052857.1:0-10965 GCA_008750895.1 Mirza zaza
AGGTGGGCAGATCCTTTGAGCTCAGGAGTTCGAGACCAGCCTGAGCAAGAGCGAGACCTCATCTCTACTATAAATAGAAAGAAATTAATTGGCCAACTAATATATATAGAAAAAATTAGCCGGGCATGGTGGCACATGCCTGTAGTCCCAGCTACTTGGGAGGCTGAGGCAGCAGGATTGCTTGAGCCCAGGAGTTTGAGGTTGCTGTGAGCTAGGCTGACGCCACGGCACTCACTCTAGCCTGGGCAATAAAGTGAGACTCTGTCTCAAAAAAAAAAAAAAAAAAGTTATGTATAGAAATATTTCCTTTTTAAAAAAATATTATTGATATTTTGATGAATTAAATAGTTTTTAATGAATTAAAATGTAAAATTCCCATCTAATCTTATATTTTTAAATAAATGCTTTTACTTACATTTATATACCATTCACACCAAAGAAATTCATTAGGTAGTTGGAATTTTCCTCTTATTCAGAATCTATTTCTTAGAACAATGCAAATATAATCAATAAAAATAAAATATCATAGATTATTTATTAATGTTAAGCAATATGGGACCCTTTGTTCACTAATTAGTCCTTCAGGACCTTGATGGCACAAATAAAGTAAAATTTAGCTTTTCAATTTAACAATCATTTGGAATAATCTTTCTGATCTAGGAAGAAATAGGAAGCTAGAAGAAAGAGAATATATTTAAAACAGGGTCCACTACTAATCGTTTTCCAAAGAAATGAAGCTACATATGTTAAGAGGTCTAATGCATTACCCTCATAGGCCAATAGAACAAGAACATAAAAATTCATTTATAATTTAATAAAATGACATTTTGGAGGTTGCAAAAAACTTTTCACTGGGAGTCCCATTAGACTGGGACTGCTCCAGTGCTCTAGTTTCTTATATAAGCAAACTGAAACCCAGTGTAAACAGTAAAATGAAATAAACTAAAATCAATCAGAAACTGGCAACTAACTTCTTATTAGGGAATTTATACCAGTTCATACCTAAATAAGGCAAATGACTAGCTGTAGTGAATCAAGTAATTTCTTTGCTTTGCT
This sequence comes from Mirza zaza, assembly GCA_008750895.1. Classification (NCBI taxonomy): domain Eukaryota; kingdom Metazoa; phylum Chordata; class Mammalia; order Primates; family Cheirogaleidae; genus Mirza; species Mirza zaza. Next base: position 1,057 of record VSMD01052857.1, read on the forward strand.
TCTGTATTCAGCTCATAAAAGCCCTTTGCTTATGCTGCTAATGCAGAGCTCTCTGAAGCTCTTCCAGTCTGAGTGCTGCCCAATTCATGAATCTTTCTTTGTTCAAATAAACCTGGTCAAAATTAATTTGTCTAAAGTTTTTCTTTTAACTGAGTTCATTAGAAATATTTTTCCTATTAACTCATTTACTTTTTCAAAATAAAAACAACAAACAAGCAACAACAAAATACAGCATAAGGTGAAGTGTGTACTTTGCATCCTGCTAACTTAGATTTAAGAAGGCTCTGGAGCTAAACCTAGCCCCTGGCTCTTAGCTATACCTAGCTCTTACCTAGCCAGTGAGGAATCAGTAAAGACAGCTTTGAGAAAGTCAGTTGGATTTCAGGCTACTCTACCTTTATTTTAGCCTCTACCATTTTCTTGCTTTAATTGCTACTGCCACCAGCCCACTGGTAAACTCCAGTTGCCTCTACAGAAAATGTTGTGGGTCAACTCTTTTGTCTTAGCTCTGCCAGTCAGTCCTTGTCCTCCCTATGTATACATGGTTTCATTTGGAAAAGATTAAAACTAAGAGTGATGATCAATATTTGCAAGAGAAAATATAATTTCTAATCTAGTAGAGATTAAACACATGGCCCAAAGAGAGCACTTTTTTAAAGATTTAAAAGCCATTTCTAGGTCTGGCCTCTATTTCGGTTACTGTATCTCCATAGTGATTGTAAAGAAACTACATAGCACTTCTTTACTCCAATTTAACTTGGGACTATAACGTACCCAAAATTGAATTTAATCATTGTTAGAAACATCAAATAACTTATTTGGAACAGATATAAAATTATCACAGAGAGAATTTTAAAAAGACATCAGTTAAATCTATATAGAATAGTCATTGGGTCTCCTCTATACCACATCTTTTAAATCTTCTCCAGAACAGTTTCATCCTAATTTAATGCAAACATTTCAAAAAGTTTAATCACAATTATAAATGTGGATTATGACCATGTTTGAATCCAAATATTGAACCAAATATTCTGTATTTGAAAGAACTCCAGACAAACAGAAGAGTAAGCAGTGAAGACAACATGAGTTAAACACTTCATGAGTTCCAGGAGCCCAACCAGGGTGTAATGGCACCAGCACCCACCTAACTTCCTCAGAAGGGAGACCACTCATCTCAAAAGGATGAAGAAAAAAGTCTCTAACAGGTTTTCCAACTACGAAAGAAACACCTCTTAAACTTAGGTCTACTTGACTACTTTTCACTCTATGAGTTACCAAAGTTGTTCCACTTTAGTGAGACTTAGTACCTTTATATGGAAACCGAGGCAGTTGATTTGTAAAGTCTATTCCATGTATAAAATCTATTATTTTAAAGTTACGTAATTAATCACTACAGTTTTTAATAATTCAGAGAACCATCTAAATCATTATTTTTCTTGATTCTAAAAAAAAAAAAATCATGTGCTATTTTTGTTACCAAAGTAGATATTAAATAATTTTTAAACTCGATTTCATTTCTTTTCTTGAATCTAGGGAAATGAGCTTTTCTTATTTCTTAAATACACATTTATTTTTAAAATAGTGTCGTTTAACATTGTTGACAAAGGGAAAATTATTTGAAACCAGTCAGGTTTTTAAACATGCAACTCCCAATAGTATTAATTGAAGTTTAAGGACACTGGCTGCTGAGATACTTGGAGAACTCCCTTTGGATTTCTTGTGATGCTTTCAAAACAATTAAGTCCTTGCTACAGTGCTCTGTGGGCACAATCCTAAAGATGAAAGATGCAATGGTCTGTTTACAGAGAGTATTTGTTAGAGAAGGTATTGCTTCATGCTGCCACATAGCAGAGCATATCGGCAGGAGTTCATTTGAAATGGCTGCTGGTTTTCCTCTCATAAGCTATTCCACAATAATCAGGCAACATAAGAATGGAAAAGAAAGAGTGTAGAGAAACTGAGCATGATTCTAAAAGTTCTATTTTGTATTTCTTCAAACATACCCTGGACTAAAACATAGCTTTTCAATGTTCTTTGTGTTTGTTGAATGTAATTGCTTTGTTATTGTTTGGTTAATCTCACCAAACCACTTCTAAATTCAAGAAAAATTTCTTTTATCTTGCTCTTTTTGTTCTGAGCTAGGACAAGATGATAACAGTGGCTGGCATTAGTGAGTTAATCTTGTAACCAAAACTGGCATCCCACTCAAGTACCCACAATTTAAAAAGAGTAATGAATTGTCAGTTTTAGCTGGAAAGGGTTTTTATGTGATTTTAGAAGTCTTTTGAATATTTATTTTGTTCCCCTTTACACAAGTCTGTATAAGATTGATCTTGTTAGTTCCAAATACAAGTCTTTCTTGGCCAGATTCAGAAAATAAATTGGACTTTACAAACATTACGGCAGCTAAATCAATATATTAATACTGAAGAGGTGTTTGAAAGATGTATTAGCCACAACAAGATAGCATGTTATTACATTAGACATATTAAACATGTTTAATCAAAGTCATCAATTGTAGTTATATATAGATTCTATAAATAGTGTAGAGATTTACTTAAATATGCTAGATTCAATCCAGTCTACCATATGATTAGAGCTTACACACAAAAAAGCAAGAAATTAAAACTTGAATTGACAGATGGAGTAGGACATTGCATCTTTATTTTCCCTCATCACTGATTATTTTTAAAGTAACTCCATAAATTCAGACACGAAAAGTCAGCCAAATCATATTCTGTAAGGGTTCTCATTCTGTAAACAAATATTTAATGAGCATCTATCAGAGGCCAGACTGCATGCTAGATGTTTGTAATAAACTTTACGTAAGGCACATTTAAGAGACTTAGCATTTATGTAAGGAAACTTTAAGAGACTTTCCACCTTTAAGAGACTTAGCATCCAGTGTATAAACAGGCAAACAAGCTATAAAAGTGTGAACATTTAAAACTTGGAATATTTTAGAAAGGATCTTGCTACAAACCAGTTTGGGAAATTTGCAGACAATGAAATACCTGGATACTAACTAAGTGCCAACAACCCTAAAAGACATGCCTGATTATCCTCATTTTACAGATGAGCAAACTGACCCTGAATGATTACACAACTTGACATTGTTTACTGAAGGTAACAATGCTAATTATAGTAGAGTAAGCATTTAAGTCCGGATAAATGGACTTGAAAGTCCATTTTATTTCTATTTTACAACTTTAACTATCATTCTAGTCAATTAATAAGTAAAGTTACATTCAAGGTCATATTCAGTTTATCCTGCAAAATCTTAAACTTCTAGAGTAGGTTGAGTGACCATATTGGAGGCTCTTTCAGAGCCTTGGATTTAACCAGAATTTCCTGTAGTAATTTAAAACAATATATAGAAGTACTAGCACCACCTGTTAAGAGAAATATCATTCTATCTTTTTAATTGAAACCATTCTCCAGATATATATCTATCAAACATTGTGTAGTAGAAAACTAAGTTAATATTGTATTTATTAGTCAACGCCACCTCTTCCATATATTTAATTAAAGTATACACTGGTAATATATCAATTTTATCAATACTTACATAGGTATCAAAAGTATTTTGTAATATTTTGTATTGTGATGTTAATTAAAATATGATTAAATATAACACAGTGGAAAGAGCTCTAGTCAAGAAGCAAATGATATCCATTTAAGATCATCATGTTTAAGTAAGTGGCTTTGCCACTTACTATCTTTTTGTTCTGGAGCAAGAAACTCAACTTATCTGCACTTTAATTTTCTTATCTGAAAAATAGGATTACCATACCTATTCATTGGTCCTAAGGGAGTTGTTATAAACAATGCAAAACACTTTTAACTAGGGAATGGATTCTAAGCCCTATGAGAGCAGAGGCTGTTTTATGAACATCAATACCAGAAAGAATTGAGGCCAAGCTAGATAATACTACTTCACTAAGGTTATGCAAGTATTTAGTAGCAAAATTGGAATTAGGATCTTAGTCTCTTAAATATACCCTCTTCCCACTATGACAATATTTTGCAAAATAAACATCTATTGGGAAAGAAATAAAAGGCTGTTGTGTCAAGTAAGTTTGACCAAATCGAACAATGAGAAATTTAAAGCATAAATTTTATAATCAGGCTTTAATGTGATTCTTGGTTTTGATACTTCCTATTTGTATTATTTTGTATAATTTGCCTAACTTAGATGAGGTTCACCACCCCTTCCCAATTTCCATGCCGATAAAATACAGATGATAGTAATATTTGCATTGTATTGACTTTTGGGTTGACTGAATAAGTTAATAGACATCAAGCAATGTAGCATGGTATCTGGCAGGTAGCGATCACTCAGTCATAGCATATATATGTTATATATGGCTACTGCAACAAATTATCAGAAACTTTTTGGCTTAAAACAACAAAAGAAATTATCATCTTACAATTCCATATGTTAAAAGTCTTACTGGCTACCATCAATGTGTTGGCAGGGCTGCATTCCTCTCTGGAGGCTTTAGGAGAGAATGCACTTCCTTGCCTTTTCCAGCTTCCAAAGACTTCCCACATTCATTGGCTCCCCACCACTTCCTTCCCCTTCAAAGCTAGCAATAGTGGGTTATCTTTCTCACAGCACACAATTCTGACCTCTTTTTCTATCTTTCTCTTTCATTGTAATAACCTTCGTTATTACATTGGGCCTACCTAGTTAATAAAGGACAATCTATTTTAAATTCAATAGATAAGCAACTTTAATTCCATCTGCAACCTTAATTGTCCTTTCAGGTAAAAGTGGCATATTCACAGGTTACAGGGATTAAGAAATGGGCATCTTTGAAGGACATTATTCTGCCTAGATCTGATAAAAATCATTCTTGAAGAATCCTATGCACATTTACTACCTGCATGTTTTAGAGAGGGATATAGTATTCAGAGTTTTTAAACTTATTTGAATCCCTTTTATTGCATACCATTTTTTTGAAACTATTGCTCCAAAGAATACACTTTGGGAAATAATGTATTGTACCATATTCCCTCCAATGTATTTGTTAATAAATGGATTGTGAGGAAGGATGGATAGATAGACAGATGGGTGTGTATGTATGTATATATGTATGTATGTGTAGATATGTATATATATGTATGCATACATATATAAATTTCCTATATGACTGAATATTTTCATATACTTCGTAATAATTCTCAATTTCACTCTTGAAAATATTTTTCTCTTTTCTTTTGCATTTCCTTAGCACTAATTTTACTTGTTTGAGACATGTGATTCAGTGCAATTCTCAGGAGGAAATCCTTATCAGTTAGAATAGGTTTAAAGATGCACACTAGACCCTAAATTTATGTATTGCTAACATTATATATTTATTAAAATATAGAAGCAATCATTTTCTACATTACATTTTCTACTCTTGTTTAGGACAGACAAGAAGTCTATATGATGTCACTTCTAAACTCTATTTTTCATGTGATGTACCCATGTGTTCTTGTTTTTGAATTTTTCAATCTTAGAAATTAGATTTTGAAGGATGAAGAAATATGTTTACTGAAAGAAGACCCAATGCCAAATGATATGCCTTCATCAACTGATTAGAATTTTCTTTCTATTCATTTTACCCTGATTTAATTTTCAATTATTTTCTTTCTATTTGTTCAGCACTTCCTAATCTTTTATAACAAAAGAATGGATGGCACACACACAAAAGAAAAAAAAAAGAAAAAAAAAAACAGCCACCATTCCTGAATTTCATTATTTTATAGTCATTAACACATGGTTGCAAACTCTAGTGAAGTGTTTCCTCTAAAGAAAAGGAAAAAAAAAAAAACAGTGATAACTAAGCATACACCTTGGTGTATGCAAGACAAACAATATTTTTCACAGCATGTCTCTAATCCCCTCAGTGGTATAAGCTTCTCTGTGAAGAGCTGATCACAATATCATCATCCTCTCCATTAACATAACAATTGCTACATTTAAAACAAAGACATTCTAATTTGAACAATATAAGAAGATTGTGAGATATTTCTGGTCCTTGAGAACAGAGCTTATGGTCAAACTAGAAAATTATTCTGAGATACTAAACCTGAGCAAGAATTAACTCTTTCTGAACCAATCCATACCACTATCTGTATCCTTTAAGAATACCATTGCCAAGGTACCCATGAAAACAGGAATAAATTATTTTTCCTGCTTCAATGTTTGATTCATCCTGGAGCCAGTCTCACCATAGACAGACATTATCCATCCTTTACTTCAACAATCAAAATTTAAGTGATTGTCACGTTAATGCCTGATCAAACTTACCATTTACGTTTTCCTTCCACATTTCATAAAAGAGGTACATGAGACACAAAGTTGTTACTGTGAATGAATAAATTAACTAGAAATACCACTTGCTCTTGGATTTCTGGAGTATGCAACAAATTCACAACATCCCTGCAGGAGATATGAGAACTTTAAAAAAGGAACATTCCTAAGGACACCTATCAAATAAATACGAAAAGAAACTAAACCATGAAAATATAACAGGGATATACTTCCTCCCCGTTAATCAAAATTTTGGGAAATTCATGAAAAAATGAGTCTATAGAGGTGCAGGCTCTGTTCAGATTAAGTAAACATGTACTTGTAAAACATAATGTTTTGTAAGCCATTCTCCTCCATTAATTTATCAGGAGTATGAGATATCCTGATGATGTGGTACAGATCCAGGTAAGGAAAACCAGATGCTCTAAATTATTAGCATTCATTTGATCATCCTACCATTCATATGATTCCAAGTTTGGTGTTATCACTCCCATTTAACACTAAGCCTCCTCTGTATTTCCTATAGAAATATAGGGGTAATGGTTTCGTCTTCCCATAGTTTGCACAAAACATCCAAGAAATATAGCATTATAATATTCAGTCCTATGAAAATATCTGATTCTTCCTGGAGAATGATTTTTGCATAGCCTACTGTTGGGAGGTAAGATTTGGGAACTACTGCAGTCAATGTAGTCAGTGTCTCTTTCTCTCTTGTTGTCTCTGTCTCTGTGTCTCTTTCTTATTTATGTTATAATATCAAATAAGTCAGGAAATAATTTTACTTCCCTTTTCAACAGTTCAACATAGATGCCCCTGCTTCCATTATTTTACTATAAAATCTATAAAATACTATAAAATTATTTTACTATTTTACTATGAAATAGGCCTATGATTACCTATTTTAACTGGATGGATTTATTTTTTCCTATATTCTTACTTTTGCTATTGGTAATGCCTACCATTTTGTACATGAAAGCCTTTTGGGATGCTATTAAATCTTTTTCTTTAGTTGACAACAAAAATTTTTCCAACAATCTGATCTGCAATTAGTCTGTTGTTATAAAAAGTTAGAGGGTACACAATGAAATCTATTTTTTAAATAATTGCTTTGTTTGTCAGACTAAAATATGATTGGTCTAAAATAAAAAGGTTAGCAAGAATCTCATTAATTCTGATAAACAAAGTGGCTGAGTGGCATTTTAACATATTTAGATTTGATAAGAAGCCTTTTTGTCATTGCAAAGTTAAAAAATGGCTTTGCATATGCATTTTTCTGTGTCGTTCTGTCATCACTTAAAAAATAGGAAAATAGGAAGTTGGAGAAATAGGCAGCTAATATTTATAATGATGCTGTTTGATTCCTCTATCTAGTAAATGAGAAGTTAGAGTGACAAAGAGGAGACACTGAGCAGTTACAATGGATCACTGATCTTTCATTAGGTTACAAATACACACACAAATCTCTTAACGGACTCTTTACAAATGGCAATAATAATGTCATTTTTCAAGTACAGACTTTGTGCCTGGTTCTTAAAACATTTCATCTATTAATTTTTAAAGTAATTCTAAAATGTAAGTTTCATTCTCCACAAAGCTTCCAATGGATTAAGCATTTCAATCTTGAGTTTATACACTTCTTAAGCAGCAGGACCAAGGTCCACATTCAGGACAATCTTACTCCAACACTTTCATCCTTTCTGCTATGTAAGCCTGTGTCATGGCATCATAATTCTGGAAAGACCAGTTTCTCCACCACCTATGGTTCCATTAGCTGATTCATATCAGCTATAACGGCATAAGTTAATTCATTAAGAACAATATTAAAAAATATAAATAAATACTATCTGTCCTCCTGTGGCTTACTTCTTAGCCAAAAACACAGATATATTAACCAGTAATGGACTATGATAGGAGGGTGAAAAGGGTCAGGGATGAGACAGAGGAGGTGTGTTTAATTCTACTTGGAGAAAAGGAAGAGTATTCAGAAAGAATAAAAACACAGAGGTTTTTGTTAAGGGGATAGCAACATGTTCAATATTCCCACAGGGTAAGACTGGGCAAAAGACAAAAGAAAGGGGCAGACGGACTGTTGCACTGGAAGAAGCGGGCAGGGAGGGTTTGCTTGCCATTCTGGCTATACCACTTCCTACAGAGAGATTCTTAAACTTGAATCATTTATTCAAAGGCCTATTTTATACTATTTGATGCTTCAATTAGTCTTTGTTAATATTGTAATTTTAAAAATCAAATAAAGCATACAGTGAAAGGCATCCTGAGTCTTTGTTAACAAAATGCCTTATGTTCTTCCTTACTAATCATCAAGATAGTAAGCAATAGACAATGTGGTGGTAAAATTCCAGATGACATGGATATCCTTAAAAAATATCCATTCACCATGAAACACTGAAACTATAAAGAATGTATTCCAAATCATCAGGTCAAAATACCAGACTCAGAGATTTTTCAATTCCAGATTCACAGTATTCTAACTTTTCATCAGACAGACTATTCCCAATGAAAGGCTTTGCTTTTTATTCAACCACATGTAATGTTTTCATCCTGGCTCAAACAAAAGCAGGTCCATGGGGCTGTATGTGGTAGGCAACTTCTGATTATTTGATTGATGACAGGAGTCTTGTAAAAAGAGCAAGGTGGAGGCCAGTGAAACATTTTCTTCTCCATGTTTCATGTGTGTGCATATGCCCTCTCTATCTCCATCTGTGTCAATGCTCCTTGTTTTATGTAACGGTCAGAGACGACTGAGGCCACACTTGGCACAGTGCACTGTGCAGCACTTGGTGCCTGTGGCTACTCATAAATATCACTTTATGGTGATGATATGGAATGTTAAGTACTGCATGGGGACAAGGAGAGAACTGAAAAATTATGGAGCATATCAAATCAAACTGGTATAGTTATCTTTGAACAGCAATATAACATTTTAATAATAAGTATAACAAATAACCCTTCTTCTTTCCGAAGGTGATGGACTAGAAGTCTGACCTCTACACTTATCTCAAAGGTATAAAACAGAAGATAAATTTGCTTCTGAAACATATAGTTCTTCCTATTTGATTAACTCCACATTTTAAGCATTATGTATGTTCCAAGACGTTCCTGTGAATCCAAACAATCCAGAGTCTCAAACATTCCCTCCCTTTGATCTTGGTAAAGCCATATCAATTTTTGTTAACTATATGCAGATGCAAAACGTAAGTTATATCATATTTTGGAAACAGCCAAATTGAAGAGCAAACCACACTTCAGAAAGCACAGATTGAGTTAAGTTGCCTTTAAGGAAGACCTCACTGCTGTGTACTAGACTGCAAAGTTAAAAGAGGAAGACATAATACTGTCTTCCATACAAGTGGGCTGTATGAAGTGCAAACTCAAAAGCCTCGCAGTAATCTCAACCACATGTCAAGTCTCAGAAAGTGAGCCAGTGTCTCCTTTGGAGATAGGGGACAAAAAAACCCTCCAAGGTGTACAAAGCCAACAACTCTCCATAAGAGATGGATGAGCCATAGACTGTTTTTTGTCTTCATATAATTGTTCAAAAGCTCTGCAAGGCATCTTCATTAGCTAAATAAATACCTTTGAGAGCA
>VSMD01052858.1:0-57569 GCA_008750895.1 Mirza zaza
GAATGTTTATAGCAGCACAATTCATAATTGCAAGGCTGTGGAAACAGCCCAAGTGCCCATCAATCCAAGAATGGATTAATAAAATGTGGTATATGTATACCATGGAGTACTATTCAGCTCTAAGAAACAACTGTGATATAGCACATCTTATATTTTCCTGGTTAGAGCTGGAACCCATACTACTAAGTGAAGTAACCCAAGAATGGAAAAACAAGCACCACATATACTCACCAGCAAACTGGTATTAACTGAGCAGCACCTAAGTGGACACATAGGTACTACAGTAATAGGGTATTGGGCAGGGGGAAGGGGGGTGGGTATATACATACATAATGAGTGAGATGTGCACCATCTGGGGGATGGTCATGCTGGAAACTCAGACTTGTGGGGGGAGGGGGGAAAGGGCATTTATTGAAACCTTAAAATCTGTATCCCCATAATATGCCGAAATAAAAAATAAATAAATAAAAATTAAAAAATAAAAAATAAAAAAAAAGAAAAGGCACCTGCTGAACATCATACGATTTCTTCATGTGAACAAAAGAATAACTGTATGATGCCTGAAGATTTGAAGAACTTTTACTTGATAACCAGTGGCTTCCACATGACATGGAATGTGAAGCTGGATGATAACACCATTCCATTGGGCAACATGGCAATTAACAGCATCTCAAAACTGACTCAACTCAACCAGTCTTCCATGTATTCACTTCCTAATGCACCAACTCTGGCAGACCTGGAGGACGATGCATATGAAGTATTACCACAGACACTGAGATCTGGTTCCTGGACAGAGCATTATATTGGCATTTTCTCACAGACACCTTTACTGCCTATTATCACCTGCTCATCACCCACCTGGGCCTGCCCCAGTGGCAGTATGCCTTCACCAGCTATGGCATTAGCCCACAGGCCAAGCAATGGTTCAGCATGTATAAACCCATCGCCTATAACACAAGTCTGCTCACAGAAGAGACCAACTCCTTTGTGAACAAGCTTGATCCCAGCAAAATGTTTAAGAGCAAGAACAAGATCTTAATCCCAAAAAAGAAAGGGCCTGTGCAGCCTGCGGGTGGCCAGAAAGGGCCCTCATTCCCCCACTCCCTCCACTTCTAAATCTGGCTCTGGAAACTCTGTCCGGAAATGAACACCTCCAGCTTTTTACCAGCTCCAGAGCAGCAGTTCCCATGCACAGATGGCCCCAACCTCAGATTTTGTATATGGAACCACAGTCTTCTTCCCATCTCAGTGGCCAAAATCCTAGGCCTTTGCTCCCACTGACATTATCCAGGAGTTGTAAGGGCATACTGAGGTCTCCCCAAGAGTTCCTCCCACAACTAGGTGATACTGTCGTGTCTCCAGAAGCAAGGGAGAATTTTGGATCTTGTTTAAGTGGCCAGATGGATCTGCTGAGAACTTTCCTGTTTCTATACCCAACCCTTAATCCATTAACAGTGATTAGATAAGTCTCCCCCACAAATGAAGCCACTGTTTTTGACCCATGAGGCATTAGAACTTTGCTGGTCATCCGGAATCCACTAGTCACATGTGGCTATTTACATTATATGAAAATTCATTTCCTCAATTGCATTAGCTACATTTTGGTTATTCATGTTGTTAGTGGATTCTGTATTAGCATAAAGATATGGAACATTTCCATTATAACAGAAAGTTCTATTGGAGAGCACTGAATTAGAATATGTTCATACTATTCTTCCTCTGATCAATTTTTGTTGTTGGGTCATAATGTTCCATGAAAATTCTTGAAGATAACAATTGTACATTCTTTATATCCTTTACTACAAACATATCTCGCTCTGCTAATTTCTTTTTCAGTTTCTTATAAAGTTTGTCTTCCTTGTCAAAAAAAAAAACGCAAGGATTAAAAAGATACTTCTTTAAAGAAAATATATAAAAGGCTTATAAGGACATTAAAAAATGCTCAACATCACTAATCATTAGGGAAATGCAAATAAAAGCTATAATGAGATATAACCTTGCATTCATTATGATGTCTGCTATAAAAAATGATAAATAATCAAGTATATAAAGAAATCGTAACCCTTGTAGACTATTGGTGGGATTGTAAAATGGTGCTATTACTATGGCAAAGAGTATGGTGGTTCCTAAAATAAATTGAAAATACAACTATCCTATGACACAGCAACCCCATGTCTAAGAATATATCCAAAATAATAGAAACAAGGCCTCAAAGATATATTTGCAAATGCATGTTACTAGCAGAAATATTCAGAATATTCAAGGTACAGAAACAAGTGAGATGTTCATCAATAGTGAAATGATGGAAAAAATGTAATATATTCAGGCAATGGAATACTATTGAGAGTTTCAAAAGAAGGAAGTCTTCCTCTCACATGCTACAACATGAATAAACCTTGAAGACATTATGGTAAGTGAAATAAGCCAGTGACAAGAGAACAAATGTTTGATTCCATTTAAATGATTTATATAAGACAGAAAGATTGAGAGAAACATAAGACTAGTTGCAGCCCACAGTATGAAGGGGAAAAGAGTAGGTATTGTTAGGGAGAAATACACTTTGGAGAACAAATACTGCATTAACTCTAACCCCACTGAACAACACCTACCCTAGTCCGAGGATAGACATACTACTTTGGGGACATCAAGTGCATTTGGAAGGCTCACGTCTTATGCTCAGGGTTGATTAGTAATAGAAATAACCCAACACATGCTGGAAGAAAACACTGCCAAGGACTACTACTATAAAGACATTACAGTATAAACTAAAGTAACATAGTACACTCCAAGCTATGCCCCATGATCCCTGCAAATGTGGAACACAAAATACTTCCATTGAAAATACCTCCCAAAAATGTGTTCATTCCCTTTTCCCAACTTCCTCTCAATCTCTCCCTCTCCACACAAATCTGCATTTTTGCCCCTCCACAACTTTCCCAGTCCTTCTTTCTTCTCCTGCTCAGACTCAGACTCCCCTACTATTTCTGTGACTTTTCCTGCCCAAGGCCATGCAACAAAAATCATCTGTAGAAATACAAGAAGACAGAAAAAGGCATAGAGAATCATTAAAAGACACTTAAAGAGAAATCCAAGACAGCAAAAGCCCCAAGGAGGTATATCGAGTGCGCCCAAATGTATACAGGTAGAACACAAAGAGGTAGAGAAGAAGACACCAAACCACAAATGACTGCCAAGAGGATTGGGCCAACTATGAGACAACTGCCTGATCTTTTAAGATACAGGAAAAAGAGAAAAGAGGATCAGAGATGCACTGTACATTGAATTGCCTAAGGGTGGGTACACTTCAGTCCCTGTAGGGGGCACAAAGCCCAGCCACTCTGTCTTCTTTCCTGGGAAAAAACAACATGCCTCAGGTAGCCACCACACAGGCACATGACAAGATTCCCAGAAGTGGAAGCGGTCCTTAATGATGGAAAACGACCCATACAGGGCATACAGCCCCGGGCTCCAAAAACAAAGGACACTAAGCAAACCATAACACAGCGCCAAGCCAGGACTCCACTATGCAGACTTCTCCTAATACCGTGGAGATATGGGTGCCACCAGGATCCAGAGCCCAGGCTGCCTATACAGGACTTGCAAGGCATCTGACTGTCCACCTCCACCAGACCCATGTCGTTGGTGCTTCCACGGCCTGACCCACCATGAGCAACCCTTCACCCAGGCCTCCAGAGAGCTCTAATCTGCCTGGGGTCCAGTCCCCTATACCTGAAGGACCACAACTGCAGGGCCAGCCAAGTCAAACTCTAACGCTGTCCTCTTCATCCCAGGATGTCTGGCCCATGCGCCAAGACCAAACTGTGCCTGTCGGGTTTTGTAGGCAGACCACCTGGATTCGGACACACAGAAGCACACATGTCTTGGTGGCTACCTCTCTGCTTACAGGAGGCGGGAAGGCAGGATTCGCCTAGGGGATCTTTTCTCCTTTGTCACTGCCGAGAAGACGCCCTGCACCTCAGCAGTCAGCCCCCAGAGGCCCAACACCTCACTCTACCTTCATTGCCCTCCTCCCTTGAGAAACAAGACCTCCCACCTGTGACCTTGGGAGGGTCCCCTGGTCCCCTGCCACAATTCCATTCTGCAAGGCAAGGCAGGGCTAAGGGACACCGGCTTGGACAAGCGCCTCTCTTCCCTTGCAAGACCGCTTCTGAAAGTTCCCAGAAGGGCAGGAAAACACGCCCCAGAGGCCCGGGCCTCTGCCTTTCCAGATGGGTTCCTGCAAGGGGATGCGTCCTCCAAGCTCTAGCCCCCTCCTCCCCATACTGCCCCCGGGACCTACAAGCTGGGACACAGAGCGACGCCAGGGCAGAGGCCACCATTTGCTATGCTGCCTGAGCCTGCCCTGCCTGTGCCTTCTGCCACCCAGCAGTCCCTCACCGGGCCAAACCCAAAGGCTCCGTCCTTTTGGAGCCTGTCCTCTTGGCTTCCTGCCCTTCAGCCGGCCCATCGGGATACCCTTCCTGCCCTGAGGAAACCCAGAGCCTCCCTGGTCCAAAGCTTACCGACGTAGCCATTTGTCCTCTCCTGATGACACAGAAAAGAGCCACTTACACCCAGAGCATACTAGCAGGGACCGTGCAAAGGCCTCTAGCCACAGATGACCACTGGGGGACGAGCACAGCTCCAAGACAATGGCTGGTGGCTCAGAACATGCACAGAACGGGGAGAGGGAGCAGGGCGGCACCACAGGGCAAGTAGCTTGGGGCTGGCTTTGCATCAGTGGTCGCCTCAACCGCCAGCCTGGGTATGGGGCCCCTCCCCAGGTCACAGGGCCTGGCTTGGGCCTGTGTCCGCCCATCAGCCTTCTTCCCCCGCCTGAAAAGGAACATATCAGCCCTGGCCACCATGGCCGCCAATGGCTGGTGAAACCAAGGCTGGGAGCAGTCCTTTACAGAGGTACACCATGGACAAGGGGCCACCTGGGCAATACTGCCCCTTGCTCCTAAGAAAGGGGGCACCAGGAAAACTGCCCACAGCCCTAGGTCCCAAGCTTGCAGCACCGAACCAAGGCTCCCCAGTGCAGGCTCCCGCTAGTCCCGCCCAGACATGGCCGCCAACAGGCTCCTCAGGCGGGACTTCCTGTACAGGCATGGAAGGTGGCTGGCTGTCCACCTCAGCATGCCGCCTGTCCATGGTACTTCCACAGCCCCACCCACCATGGGCCACCCTTCCCCAAGGCCTCCAGAGAGCTCTGATCTATCGGGGTTCTACGCCCTGTCCCTGCTGGACCCCGACTCCAGTTCCAAGCCACTCCTCCTCAGGAAACCCCAGGCCTAGCTTTATTTACAGGAGCGCGAAACTAGCACCTCTGGATGGCACTGTTGCACCACAAATGCCCGCCTGCCCTTCCCCCAGGTCCACTCCCTCCGCCCTTGGCTGAGGAAAAAACGCCAACCACTGTCCAATCTGGCTCCAACATGGCGGATGGCACCCTCTCGCCCATGGGGAGGTGGAGCCATCCCACTGCCCTGAATCTGGTCTCACTCTGGTCCCCTTCACCTGCCCTCCTGACCAAAAGGGAAGAGTTCACCTGCAGTCCCCCTAGCAACGCACCGGAACCTACCCAATCCGCACCTATCCTGTAAACACTGGGGGCTGCATGATGGCGAACATCCACACTGTGCACAGACTGGTCCCAACCCCAGCCCCTGCCAGACATTCTGACGTGGGAGCGCTCACAGGTCGGTCCGAGGCCACCTTCACCACCAGGTCCAGGTTGACCACTGGCCCACAGGACCACACAGCGGAGCAAAGAGTCACAAGAAACTGTGTGTCCCTGACAGCGGGCATGACCACCGGGCCCTTCTCACTCTGGAAACCCTCAGGGCTTCAGGTGTGGCAAGGTCAGACATCACCAGACCCAGGTGCCACCCCTAAGACACCCGTTTTAGTCGCCCAGAGCCCAGGTCCACCTCCGCACGTCTCACACCAGGAGGCTTGCCATGCAAAGCACATAGAGGTGTGCACGTTTGTGCGGACTCGTGTGTGCTACGTCAGACCAGAACGAGGCAGAAGTGTTGCGTCATCTCCGCCCTAAATGGGTGTCCATCCTCACGGACATATTGACCGTGTCGGAGCATATTACAGAGAGGAATAACCCCCACACGTCCGCAAAGATCACACCGTCCAGGAGCACAGCTCTGTAGACGACACAAGATAAACACAAGGGACTCCGTACAGCCACACTTACCGCCTCCCTGTCCACCTCCCCAACTTGACCCCAAAAATATCAGTGAAGGATTCCCTCTCACTCACTTTCCGTCTCCCCTCCCCTCCCCGTGTCTCTCTGTCTCTCTCTGCCTATCTTTCCAGTCATCCTTTTTCTTTCTCTCTCTCTGTCTCCCATGCCCCTCTCACACCATGTGTGCGATGAGCCTGTGGGGTGCGTGTGTGTGCATGCGCGTGTCTCTGTGTGCCCATGGGAGCACCTCCAGCGGTCTCCTCCAGGACTGTTTATCTAGGTATTGCCCCCAAAACAGGACAGGTGTCTTCGAGGGGTTAGAAATCGTTCCACTAGACCGAGAGGTGTCAACGCAAACATAATGGAACTGAAACCCCAGGCTACCACCTCCACAGATGGTGGTTGCCACCTCCAACACCACGGACCCCGTGAAAAGCCCCTCCCAGATCCCCAAAGCCAGGGCCAGCCAAGTCAAACTCTGATGCTGTCCTCTTGGTCCCGGGATGTCTGGCCCATGCGCCACAGCCAAATTGTGCCTGTCGGGTTTCGTGGCAGACCACCTGGACTCGGGCACAGACATGCACAACGTCTTAGCAGCTACCTCTCTGCGTACAGAAGGCGGGAAGGGAAGACTCGCCTGGGGGATCTTTTCTCCTTTTGTCACTGTGGAGAGGACACCCTGCTCCTGAGCAGTCAGCCCCCAGAGGCCCAACACCTCACTCTACCTTCATTATCCTCCTCCTTTCAGAAACAAGATCTCCCACCTGTGACCTCGGGAGAGTCCCCTGGTCCCCTGCCAGGCTTCCATTCTGCAAGGCAAGGCAGGGATGAGGGACACCAGCTCCAAGAAGCCCCTGTCTTTCCTCAGCAGACTGCTTCTCAATGATCTCATGCCCGCAGGAAAACATGCCCCAGAGGCCCGGGCCTCTGCCTTTCCAGATGGGTTCCTGCAAGGGGATGCGTCCTCCAAGCTCCAGACCCACAACCCAAGTTGGTACTGCCTGATGCAGTCCCCAAAGCCCACTGTAGGGAACGCAGAGCGACGCCAGGACGGAGGCGCCAGGGCCCACCACCATTCGCTATGCTGCCTGAGCCTGCCCTGCCTGTGTCTTCTGCCACCCAGCAGTCCCTCCCCAGGCCAAACCCAAAGGCTCCGTCCTTCTGGATACTCTTGGCTTCCTTTCCTTCAGCAGGCCCAGCGGGACACCCTTCCTGCCCCCTGGAAACCCATAGCCTCCCTTGTCCAAAGCTTGCTGCCATAGCCATTTGTCCTCTCCTGATGACAGAGCAAAGACCCTCGTACCCCCAGAGCACACCAGTGGGGACGGTGCAAGGCCCCAAGCCACAGATGACCACTGGGGGATGGGCACAGCTCCAAGACAATGGCTGCTGGCTCAGCACATGGACAGAACAGGGAGAGGGAGCAGGGCAGCACCACAGGGCAAGTAGCTTGGGGCTGCCTTTGCATCAGTGGTCGGCTCAAGGCCAGCCGGGGTACAGGACTCTGCCACACAACACAAGGTCTGGCCCGGCCTGGGCCCGCCCATCTGCCTTCTTCCAGGGCCTGAGAAGGAATTTATAAGCCCTGGCCACCACAGCCCCGACAACGGCTGGTGAAACCCTGAGCTGGGAGCAATCCTTCACAGTGGCGCACCATGGACAAGGGACCACCTTGGCCAGACTGCCCCTTGCTCCTAAGTGAAAGGACACCGGACAAGCTGCCCACAGCCCTGAGTCCACAGATTGCAGCCCTGAGCCCCAGCTCCCCAGTGCAGGCTCCCCCTAGTCCCGCCCAGACATGGCCGCCACCGGGCTCCAAAGCTGGGACTTCCTGTACAGGCCAGCCAGGAGGCTGTCTGTCTACCACAGCATGCCGCATGGCCCTGGTGATTCCACGGTCCCAACCACCACGGGCCACCCTTCCCTGAGGCCTCCAGAGAGCTGTTATGTCCGGGTTCCCAACCCCTTGTCCCTGCTAGACCTGGACTCCAGATCCAAGCCATTCGTCCCCAGGAAATCCCAGGCCTGGCTTCGCGGGAGCACCAAACAAGTTCCTCTGGATGGCACTGTTGCACCACAAATACCCGCCTGCCCTTCCCCCAGGTCCACTCCCTCCGCCCTTCGTCGAGGAAAAAACGCCACCACTGTCCAATCTGGCTCCAACATGGCGGATAGCGCCCTCTTGCCCATGGGGAGAAGGAGGCATCCCACTGCCCTCAGCCTCTCCTCACTGTGGTCCCTTTCACCTCCCTCCTGACCAAAAGGGAAGAGTTCACCTGCAGTCCCCCTAGCAATGCACCAGACCTACCCAATCCCCACCTATCCTGTAACCACTGGGGGCTGCATGATGGCGAACATCCACACTGTACACAGACTAGTCCCAACCCCAGCCCCTGCCAGCCAGGAGACATTCTGACATGGGAGCTCTCACAGGTCAGTCCGAGGCCACCTTCACCACCAGGTCCAGGGCGACCACTGGCCCACAGGACCGTGCAGGGGAGCAAAGAGTCTCGAGAAACTGTGAGCCCCTGACAGCAGGCAATGAGCACTGGGCCCTTCTCACTCTGGAAACCCTCAGGGCCTCAGGCATGGCGAGGTCAGACAGCACCAGACCCAGGTGCCACCCCTAAGACACCTGTTTTCCTCACGCGGAGCCCAGGTCCACCTCTGCACATCTCCCACCAGGAGGCTTGCCGTGCAAAGCACATAGAGGTGTGCCGGTTTCTGCGGACTCGAGTGTGCTACTCCGGACAAGGACAAGGCAGAAGTGTTGCCTCGTCTTCCCCCTAAATGGGTGTCTATCCTCACAGAAAAATTGACCGTGTCAGGGCATAATACAGAGAGGAATAACCCCCACACATGCGCAGAGAACATACCATCCAGGAGCAAAGCTCTGTAAATAACACAAGGGAAACAGGAGGGACTCGGTACAGCTACCCTCACAGCCTCCCTGTCCACCTCCCCAACTTGACCCCAAAAATATGGGTGAAAGATTCCCTCTCACTTTCCGTCTCCCCTTACCGTGTCTCTCTGTCTCTCCCCGCCTATATTCCCAGTCATCCTTTTTCTTTCTCTCTCTCATTAGGAATTCTCTCTCTCTCCCCCATGCCCCACTCCCACCATGTGTGCCTATCAGACTGTGGTGTGTGTGTGTGTGCGCGCACCTGTGCGAGCACCTGTGCGAGCACCTCCTGCTGTCTACAGGACCACTGGTCTAGGTACTGCCCCCAAAACAGGACAGGTTTCATGGAAGGGGCTAGAAATCGTTCCACTAGACCAAGAGGCATCAACACAAACATAATGGAGCCGAAAACCCCGGCCCCCATGTCCACAGATGGGTGCTGCCTCCAACACCACTGACCCCCTGAAGAGCTCCTCCCAGATCCCCAAAGCCAGGGCCAACCAAGTCAAACTCTGACACTGTCCTCTTGGTCCCAGGATGTCTGGCCCATGCGCCACAGCCAAACTGTGCCTGTCCGTTTTTGTGGCAGTCCACCTGGACTTGGGCACAGAGAAGTACAACGTCTTGGCGGCTACCTCTCTATGTATAGTAGGTGGGAAGGGAGGACTCGCCTGGGGGATCTTTTCTCCTTTTGTCACTGCAGACAAGACGCCCTGCTCCTGAGCAGTCAGCTCCCATAGGCCCAATACCTCACTCTACCTTCGTTGCCCTCCTCCCTTGAGATTCAAGACCTCCCGCCTGTGACCTCGAGAGGGTTCCCTGGTTCCCTGCCACGCTTCCATTCTGTAAGGCAAGGTGAGGCTGAGGGACACCGGCTTAGACAGGCTCCTCACTTCCCTTGCAAGACCCCTTCTCAAGGATATTGGGCACACAGGAGAACAAGCCCCAGTGGGCCGGGCCTCTGCCTTTCCATGTGGGTTCCCACAAAGGGATATGTCCTCCAAGCTCTGGCCACGCAAGCCAAGGTGAGCGCTGCCCGATGCTTCCCCAAAGGCCCACGGGAGGGGACGCGGGGCCCACCACCATTCGCTATGCCGCCTGAGCCTGCCCTGCCTGTGTCTTCTACCACACAGCAGTCCCCCCCAAGGCCAAACGCAAAGGCTCCATCCTTCTGGATACTCTCGGCTTGCTGCCCTTCAGCAGGCCCAGAGGGACACCCTTCTGCCCTGTGGAAACCCACAGCCTCCCTTGTCCAAAGCTTGCCGCCATAGCCATTGGTCCTCTACTGATGACAGAGCAAAGACCGGTGTACCCCCAGAGCACACAAGTGGGGACTGTGCAAGGCCCCAAGCCACAGATGACTACTGGTGGATGGGAACAGCTCCAAGACAATGGCCACTGGCTTGGGACATGCACACGACAGGGAGAGGGAGCAGGGCAGCACCACAGGGCAAAGGGCTTGGGGGTGGCTTTGCATCATTGGTCACCTCAAAGGCCAGCCTGGGTACGGGGCCCCACCCCATGACACAGTACCTAGCCAGGGCCTGGACTACCCATCTGCCTTCTTCCCTAGCCAGAGAAGGAACGTCTCAGCCCTGGCCACCAGGGCCGCCAATGGCTGGTGAACCCCTGGGCTGCAAGCAGTCCTTCACACCGGTGTACCAAGGACAAGGGGCCACCTAGGCTGTACCACTCCTTGCTCCTAAGGGAAAGGGCACCAGGCAAGCTGCCCACAGCCCTGGGTCCCCATATTGCAGCCCTAAGCCCTGGCTCCCCAGTGCAGGCTCCCGCTAGTCCCGCCCAGACATGGCCGCCACCAGACTCCACAGCCGGGACTTCCTGTACAGGCCCGCTAGCCAGCTGGCTGTCCACCTAAGCCTGCCGCCTGACCCTGGTGCTTCCGCAGCCCCACCTGCTACCGGCCACCCTTCCCAGAGGCCTCCAGAGAGCTCTGATCTGTCGGGGGTCCCGCCCCCTGTCCCTGATGGACCCTGACTACACTCCCAAGCCCCTCCTCCCCAGGAAACCCCAGGCCTGCCTTCGCAGGAGCGCCAAAACTAGTTCCTCTGGATGGCACTGTTGCACCACAAATGCCCGCCTCCCCTTCCCCCAGGTCCATTCCCTCCGCCCTTCGTTAAGTAAAAAACGCCAACCACTGTCCAATCTGGCTCCAACATGGTGGATGGCACCCTCATGCCCATGTGAAGGAGGAGCCGTCCCACTGCCCTGAGCCTGGCCTCACTAGGGTCCCCTTCACCTGCCTTCCTGCCCAAAAGGGAAGAGTCCACCTGAAGTCTCCCTAGCAACGCACCAGAACCTACCCAATCCCCACCTACCCCGTGACCACTAGGGGCCTGCGTGAGGGCCAATATCCATACTGTGCACAGGGCTGGGCACCTGCTGGACAGGAGACATTCTGATGTGGGCACTGTCACAGAACAGTCCAAGGCCACCTTCACCACCAGTCCAGGGAGACCAGTGTCCAACGGGACCACACAGGGGAGCAAAGAGGCAGAAGAAACTGTGAGCCCCTGACAGTGGGCATGAGCACCCGGCCCTTCTCACTCTGGCAACCCTCAGGGCCTCAGGCGTGGCGAGGTCAGACACCACCAGACCCAGGTGCCACCCCCAAGACACCCGGTTTCCTCACAAGGTTCCCAGGTCCACCTCTGCACATCTCCCACCTGGAGGCTTGCCCTGCAAAGCACATAGAGCTGTGCAGGTTTCTGCAGACTCGAGTGTGCCACGCCGGACAAGGACAAGGCAGAAGTGTTGCATTGTCTTCCCCCTAAATGGGTGTCCATCCTCACGGAAAAATTGACCGTGTCAGGGCATATTACAGAGAGGAGTAAACCTTACACGTACCTAAAGATCACACCGTCCAGGAGCACAGCTCTGTAGATGAGACAAATTAACACGAAGGACTCGGTACAGCCACCCTGACGGCCTCCCTCCCCACTTCCCCAACTAGACCCCAAAAATATCAGTGAATGATTCCCTCAAACTCACTTTCCCTCTCCCCTTATCATGTCTCTCTATCTCTTTCCACCTATCTTCCCAGTCATCCTTTTTCTTTCTCTCTCTCTCTCTCCCATGCACCACTCGCACCACGTGTGCCTATGAGCCTGTGGAGTGTGTGTATGTGTAAGTGTCTCTGTGTACACGTGCGAGCACCTCCAGCTGTCTCCAGAACTGTTCTTCTAGGTATTGGCCCCAAAACAGGACAAGTTTCATGGAAGGGGTTAGAAATAGTTCCGCTAGACGGAGAGGCATCAACGCAAACATAATGGAGTCGAAACCCCAAGCCGCCACCTCCACAGATGGCTGCTGCCACCTCCAACACCAGCAACCCCCTGAAGAGCCCCTCCCAGATCCCCAAAGCCAGGGCCAACCAAGTCAAACTCTGATGCTGTCCTCTTGGTCCCGGGATGTCTGGCCCATGCACCACAGCCAAACTGTGCTTGTCAGGTTTCGTGGCAGTCCGCCTGGACTCGGGCTCAGACAAGCCCTTCAGCAGGCCCAGCGGGACTCCCTTCCTGCCCCCATGAAACCCAGAGCCTCCCTTATCCAAAGCTTGCTGCCATAGCCATCTGTCCTCTCCTGATGACAGAGCAAAGACCCTCGTACCCCCAGAACACACAAGCGTGGACAGTGCAAGTCCCCAAGCCACAGATGACCACTGGGGGACGGGCACAGCTCCAAGACAAAGGCCACTGGCTCAGCACATGGACACAACAGGGAGACCGAGCACGGCAGCACCATAGGGCAAGTAGCTTGGGGCTGCCTTTGCAACAGTGGTCACCTCAAGGCCAGCATGGGTACGGTGGCCCTGCGGCATGCCACAGGGACTGACCCCGCCTGGGCCTGCCCATCTGCCTTCTTCCAGGGCCCAAGAAGGAAAGTCTCAGCACTGGCCACCACACCCTGGCAACAGTTCGTGAAACCCTAAGCTGGGAACAATCTTTCACGGGGGCGCACCATGGACAAAGGGCCACGTGGGCCGTACCACCCCTTGCTCCTAAGGGAAAGGGCACCAGGAAAGCTGCCCACAGCCTTGGGTCCCGAGCTTGCAGCCCAGAGCTCTGGCTCCCTAGTCCAGGTTCCCACTAGTCCCGCCCAGACATGGCCGCCACCGGGCACCAAAGGCGGAACTTCCTGTACAGGCCCGCCAGGAGGCTGGCTGTCCACCACGGTCTGCCGCCTGACCCTGGTGTTTCCACGGCCCCACCTGCCATGTGCCACCTTTCTCCGAGGCCTCCAGAGAACTCTGATCTCTCAGGGGTCCCAACCCATTGTCCCTGCTGGACCGTGACTACACTCCCAAGCCTCTCCTCCCCAGGAAACCCCAGGCCTGGCTTCGCCAGAGCACCTAACTAGTTCCTCTGGATGGCACTGTTGCACTACAAATGCCCGCCTGCCCTTCCCCCAGGTCCACTCCCTCCGCCCTTGGCTAAGGAAAAAAACGCCAACCACTGTCCAATCTGGCTCCAACATGGCGGATGGCACCCTCATGCCCATGGGAGAAGTGGCATCATTGCCCCGAATCTGGCTTCACTTTGGTCCTCTTCACCTGCCTTCCTGACCAAAAGGGAAGAGTTCACCTGCAGTCCCCCTAGCATCGCACCAGAACCTACCCAATCCCCACCTACCCCATGACCACTAGGGGCTGCTTGAGGGCCAAGATCCACACTGGGCACAGGGTTGGCTCCAATACCAGCTCCTGCCAGCCAGGAGATATTCTGATGTGGGCTCTCTCACAGGTCAGTCCAAGGCCACCTTCATCACCAGTCCAGGGCGACCAGTGTCCCACGGGACCTCGCAGGGGAGCAAAGAGTCTCAAGAAACTGTAAGCCCCTGACAGCAGGCATGACCACCCAGCCTTTATCACTCTTCCAAACCTCAGGGCCTCAGGCGTGGCGAGGTCAGACAGCACCAGACCCAGGTGCCACCCCTAATACATTAGTTTTTGTCACGTAGAGCCCTGGTACATGTCCCCACATCTCCCACCAGGAGGCTTGCCATGAAAGCACATAGAGTTGTGAGTGCTTCTGTGGACTCCTGTGTGCTCCCCCAGATGAGGAGGAGAGCAAGGACGATGAGGAGGCAGAAGTATTGCATCGTCTTCCCCCTAAATGGCTGTCCATCCTCCTGGACAAATTACTTGCACAGCATCAGGGCATATTATAGAGAGCAACAACCCTCTCTTGCCTTCCTCCCCTTCAGCTGCCCTAGTGGGACACCCTTCCTGCCCCCTGGAAACGCAGAGCCTCCTTTGTCCAAAGCTTGCCACCATAGCCATTGGTCCTCTCCTGATGACAGAGCAAAGTCCCGTGTACCGCCAGAGCACACCAGCGCAGACGGTGCAAGGCTCCAAGCCACAGATGACCACTGGGGGACGGGCACAATTCCAAGACGATGGCCGCTGGTTTGGGACATGCACACGACAGGGAGAGGGAGCAGGGTGGCACCAAAGGGCAAATGGCTTGGGGCTGGCTTTGCATCAGTGGTCGCCTGAAGGCCAGCCTGGGTATGGGGCCCCTCGGCATGCCATAGAGCCTGGCCAGGGCCTGGGCCGCCCATCTGCCTTCTACCCTGACCTGAAAAGGAAAGTCTCAGCCCTAACCACCAAGGCGGCCAATGGCTGGTGAAATACTGTGGTGGGAACAGTCCTTCACAGGGGTGCACCATGGACAAAGGGCCACCTAGGCAGGACCACGCCTTGCTCCTAAGGGAAAGGGCACCAGGCAAGCTGCCCACAGCCCTGGGTCCCCAGCTTGCAGCCTAGAGCCCCAGATCCCCAGTGCAGGCTCCCGCTAGTTCCGCCCAGACATGGCCGCCACCAGGCTCCCCAGCCCGGACTTCCCGTATAGCCCCGCCAGGCGGCAGGCTGTCCACCTCGGCATGCCGCCTGGCCATGGTGACTTCACAGCCCAACACGCCATGGGCCACCCTTCCCCCAGGCCTCCAGAGAGCTCTCATCTGCCAGGGTTCCCATGCACTGTCCCTGCTGGACCCCGATTCCCAAGCCCCTCCTCCCCAGGAAACCCCAGGCCAGCCTTCGCGGAAGCGCCAAAACTAGATCCTCTGGATGGCACTGTTGCACCACAGATGCCCGCCTGTCCTTCCCCCAGGTCCACTCCCTCCGCCCTTGGCCAAGGAAAAAACGCCAACCACTGTCCAATCTGGCTCCAACATGGTGGATAGCAGGTTCTTGCCCATTTGGAGGTGGAGCCATCCCACTGCCCTGAATCTGGCCTCATTATGGTCTCCTTTACCCGCCTTCCTCACCAGAAGGGAAGAGTCTACCTGCAGTCCCCCTAGCTACACACCGGAACCCACCCAATCCCAACCTAAACCATGAACACTTGGCGCTGCGTGAGGGGGCCAAGATCCACACTGGGAACAAGGCTGGTCCCAACCACATCCCCTGCTGGCCAGGAGACATTCTGACGTGGGAGCTGTCACAGGTCACTCCAAGGCCACCTTCTCCACCAGGTCTAAGGCGACCAGTGTCCCACAGGACCACACAGGGGAGCGAAGAGTCTCAAGAAACTGTGAGCCCCTGACAGTGGGTATGAGCACTGGGCCCTTCTCACTCTGGAATCCCTCAGGGCCTAAGGCATGGGGAAGACAGACAGCACCAGACCCAGGTGCCACCCTTAAGACAGGGATTTTCGTTGTGCGGAGCCCAGGTCCATATCAGCACATCTCCCACCATGAGGCTTGCCATGCAAAGCACATAGAGGTATGGGTGCTTCTGCGGACTTACGTGTGCCACACCAGACCAGAAGGAGACAGAAGTGTTCCATCGTCTTCCCCCTGAATGGTGTCCATCCTCAAGGAAAAACTGACTGTGTTGGGGCATATTACCCAGAGGAATAACCCTCACACCTGCGCAAAGATCACATCATCCAAGACCACAGCTCTGTAGACAACGCAAGGGAAACACGAGGGACTAGGTATAGCTACCCTCACGGCCTCCCTGTCCACCTCCCCAACTTGACCCCAAAAATATCAGTAAAAGATTCCCTCTCACTCACTTTCCCTCTCCCCTTACCATGTCTCTCTGTCTCTCTCCGCCTATCTTCCCAGTCATCCGTTTACTTTCTCTCTCTCTCATTAGGAGTTCCCTCTCTCTCCCATGCGCCACTCCCACCGTGTGGGCCTATCAGCCTGTGGTGTGAGTGTGCGTGTGTGTGTAAGTGTGTGTGGGGGGGGCGTGCAAGCACTTCCTGCTGTCTACAGGACCACTCGTCTAGGTATTGCCCCCAAAACAGGACAGGTTTCATGGAAGGGGTTAGAAATAGTTCCACTAGACCCAGTGGCATCAACACAAACATCATGGAGCCGAAGGCCCAGGCCGCCACCTCCACAGATGGTGGTTGCCACCTCCAACACCAGCAACCCCCTGAAGAGCCCCTCCCAGATCCCAAAGCCAGGGCCAGCCAAGTCAAACTCTCACACTGTCGTCTTGGTCCCGGGATGTCTGGCCCATGCAGGATAGCCAAACTGTGCCTGTCAAGTTTCCTGGCAGTCCACCTGGACTCGGGTATAGACAAGCACAACGTATTGGCAGCTACCTCTCTTGTGTAGAGTAGGCCCGAAGGCAGGACTCGCCTTGGGGATATTTTCTCCTTTTGTCACTGCGGAGAAGATGCCCTGCACCTCAGCAGTCAGCCCTCAGAGGCCCAACACCTCACTGTACCTTCATTATCCTCCTCCCTTGAGAATCGAAACCTCCCACCTGTGACCTCGGGAGGGTTCCCTGGTCCCCTGCCAGGCTTCCATTTGGCAAGGCAAGGCGGGGCTGAGGAACACGGGCTTAGACAGGTGCCTCACTTCCCTTGCAAGACTGCTTCTCAAAGATCTCCGGTACGCAGGAAAACACGCCCCAGTGGGCCGTGCCTCTGCCTTTCCAAATGGGTCCTGCCAGGGGATACGTCCTCCAAGCTCTGGCCCCACAAGCCAAGGTGGGCCCAGCCGCAT
This sequence comes from Mirza zaza, assembly GCA_008750895.1. NCBI lineage: Eukaryota > Metazoa > Chordata > Mammalia > Primates > Cheirogaleidae > Mirza > Mirza zaza. Next base: position 17,091 of record VSMD01052858.1, read on the forward strand.
GCCACCTCCCGAGGCTCACAGGAGGGGAGGCAGAGGGACGCCAGGACGGAGGCACGAGGGCCCACCACCATTCGCTATGCTGCCTGAGCCTGCCTTGCCTGTGCCTTCTGCCACACAGAAGTCCCTCATCCGGCCAAACCCAAAGGCTCCATCCTTCTGGACGCTCTCGGCTTTCTTTCCTTTAGCAGGCCCAGCGGGACACCCTTCTGCTTTGTGGAAATCCAGAGCCTCCCTTATCCAAAGCTTGCTGCCATAGCCACTTGTCCTCTACTAATGACAGAGCAAAGACCCGCGTACCCCCAGAGCACAAGAGCGGGGATGGTGCAAGGCCCCGAGCCACAGATGACCACTGATGGACTGGCACAGCTCCAAGACAATGGCCGATGGCTTGGGACATGCACGTGACAGGGAGAGGGAGCAGGGCTGCACCACAGGGCAGGTGGCTTGGGGCTGCTTTGCATCAATGGTCACCTCAAAGGCCACCTCGGGTACAGGGCCCAGCCACATGAAATAGGGCCTGGCCAGGGCCTGGCCTGCCCATCTGCCTTCTTCCCCGGCCTGAGAAGAAATGTCTCAGACCTGGCTGCCATGGCCGACAATGGCTGGTGAAACTCTGGGCTGGGAGCAGTCCTTCACACGGTGCAACATGGAAAAAGGGCCACCTAGCCCCTACCAATCCTTGCTCCTAAGGGAAGGGGCACCGGCCAAACTGCCTGCAGCCCTGGATCCACAGCTTGCAGCCCAGAGCCCAGACTCCCTAGTGCACGTTCCCGCTAGCCCCGCCCAAACATGGCCGCCACCAGACTCCTCAGCCGGGACTTCCTGTGCAGGCCCGTGAGGCTGCTGACTGACCACCTCAGCCTGCCACCAGTCCCTGATGCTTCTCCGGCCCTACCCGCTACGGACCACCCTTCCCTGAGGCCTCCAGGGATCTCTGATCTGCCGGGGTTCCCATGCCCTGTCCCTGCTGGACCCCGATTCCCAAGCCCCTCCTCCCCAGGAAACCCCAGGCCTGCCTTTTCGGGAGCGCCAAAACTAGATCCTCTGGATGGCACTGTTGTACCACAAATGCCCGCCTGCCCTTCCCCCAGGTCCACTCCCTCCGCCCTTGGCTGAGGAAAAAACGCCAACCACTGTCCAATCTGGCTGCAACATGGGTGGATAGCACCATGTTGAGGCCAGTGGGACAGCTCCTCTTCCACATGGGCAAGAGGGTGGATAGCACCCTCTTGCCCATGTGGAAGAGGAGCTGTCCCACTGGCCTCACTTTGGCCCCCTTCACCTGCATTCTTGACCAAAAGGGAAGAGTCAACCTACAGCCCCCCTAGCAATGCACCAGAACCTACCCAAAGCCAACCTAAGCCATGACTACTGGGGGCTGTCTCAGGGCCAAGATCCACACTGGGCACAGATATGGTCCCAACCCTAGCCCCTTTCGCCCATGACGCATTTTGACGTGGGCACTCCCACGGGTCAGTCCAACGCCACCTTCACAACCTGGTCTACATCGACCAGTGTCCCACGGGCCTGTGCAGTGGAGCAAAGAGTCATGACAAACTGTGAGTCCCTGACAGGGGGCATGAGCACCAGTCCCTTCTCACTCTGGAAACCCTCAGGGCCTCAGGCATGGCGAGGTCAGACAGCACCAGACCCAAGTGCCACCCCTAAGACACCCGTTTTCCTTATCCGGATCCCAGGTCCACCTCCACACGTCTCCCACCAGGAGGCTTGCCATGCAAAGCCCGTAGAGGTGTGCATTCTCCTGCAGACTCGTGTGTGCTACCCCCAGATTAGGACGAGGATGAGGACAGGGACCAGGACGAGGCAGAAATGTTGCATCGTCTTCCCCCTAAATGGCTATCCATCCTCGTGGACAAATTACTTGCACAGTGTCGGCGCATATGATAGAGAGCAATAACCCTCTCTTGGCTTCCTACACTTCAGCAGGCGCAGTGGGATGCTCTTCCTGCCCTGTGGAAACCCAGAGCCTTCCTTGTCCAAAGCTTGCCCCCATTGCCATTGGTCCTCTCCTATTGAGAGAGCAGAGACCCGCCTACCCCCAGAGCACAGAAGCGCAGACCGTGCAAGGCTCCAAGCCACAGATGACCACTAGGGGACGGGCACAGCTCCAAGAAAATGGCTGCAGGCTCAGGACATGCACACGACAGGGAAAGGGAGCAGGGCGGCACCAAAGGGCAAGTGCCTTGGGGCTGGCTTTGTATCAGTGGTCGCCTGAAGGCCAGCCTGGGTATAAGGCCCCTCGGCATGCCATAGAGCCTGGCCCGGGCCTGGGCCGCCCATCTGCCTTCTTCCAGGGCCTGAAAAGGAAAGTCTCAGCCCTGACCACCAAGGCAGCCAACGGCTGGTGAAATCCTGGAGTGGGAACAGTCCTTCACAGGGGTGCACCATAGCCAAGGGGCCATCTAGGCAGGACCGCCCCTTGCTCCTAAGGAAAAGGGCACCTGCCAAACTGCCCACAGCCCTGGGTCCTGAGCTTGCACCTCCGAACCCCGGATCCCCAGTGCAGGCTCCCGCTAGTCCTGCCCAGACATGGCCGCCACCAGGCTCCTCAGCCGGGACTTCCTGTACAGCCCGCCAGGCGGATGGCTGTCCACCTCGGCATGCCGCCTGGCCGTGGTGACTTCACAGCCCAACACGCCATGGGCCACCCTTCCCAGAGGCCTCCAGAGAGCTCTGATCTGCCAGGGGTCCCGTTCCCTGTCCCTGCTGGACCCCAACTACACTCCCAAGCCCCTCCTCCCCAGGAAACCCCAGGCCTGCGTTCACGGGAGCTCCAAAATAGTACCTCTGGATGGCACTGTTGCACCACAGATACCCGCCTGCCCTTCCCCCAGGTCCACTCCCTCCGCCCTAGGCCAAGGAAAAAACGCCAACCACTGTCCAATCTGGCTCCAACATGGCGGATAGCACCATCTCGCCCATGTGGAGGAGGAGCAGTCCCACTGCCCTGAATCTGGCCTCAGTTTGGCCCCCTTTGCCTGAATTCCTGACCAAAAGGGAAGCATCAACCTATAGCCCCCTAGCAACACACAGGGACCTACCCAATTCCCACCTATGTCATGACCACTGGGGACAGCCTGAGGGCCAAGATTCACACTGGGCACAGGGCTGGTCCCAACCCCAGCCCCTGAGGGCCAGGAGACATTCTGACTTGGGAGCTCTCACAGGTCAGTCCAAGGCCACTTTCACCACCAGGTCCAGGGCGACCACTGGCCCATGGGACCATGCAGGGGAGCAAAGAGTCTCAAGAAACTGTGAGCCCCTGACAGCGGGCATGACCACCGGGCCCTTCTCAGTCTGGAAACCCTCTTGGTCTCAGGCATGGCGAGGTCAGAGAGCACCAGACCCAGATTCCACCCCTAAGACACCCGTTTTCCTCACGGGGAGCCCAGGTCCACCTCCGCACGTCTCTCACCAGGAGGCTTGTCGCAAAGCACATAGAGGTGTGGGTGCTTCTGCGGACTTGCGTGGACTACGCCAGATCAGAACAAGGCAGAAGAGTTGCATCGTCTTCCCCCTAAATGGGTGTACATTCTTGCGGAAAAACTGACCGTGTCAGGGCATATTATAAAGAGGAATAACCCCCACACGTGCACAAAGATCACGCCATCCAGGAGCACAGCTCTGTAGACGAGACAAGGGAAACAAGAGGGACTCGGTACAGCCACCCTCATGGCCTCCCTGTCCACCTCCCCAACTTGACCCCAAAAGATGTCAGTGAAGAATTCCATCAAACTCACTTTCCATCTCTCCTTACCATGTCTCTCTGTCTCTCTCCAACTATCTTCCCAGGCATCCTTTTTCTTTCTCTCTCTCTCATTAGGAATTCTCTTTCTCTCTCCCATGCCCCACTCGCATCGTGTGTGCCTATTAGCCTGTGGGGGGGGTGTGTGTGTGTCTGTGTGGGCATGCCAGTACCTCCTGCTCTCTCCAGGACTACACGTCTAGGTATTGTCCCAACACAGGACAGGTGTCATGGAAGGGGTTAGAAATAGTTCCACTAGACCGAGAGGCGTCAACGCAAACATAATGGAGCAGAAGCCCCAGGCTGCCACCTCCACAGATGGCTGCTGCTGCCTCCCCTACCTCCAACCCCCTGAAGAGACCTCCCAGATCCCCAAAGCCAGGGCCAATGAAGTCAAACTCTGACGCTGTCCTCTTGGTCCCGGGATGTCTGGCCCATGTGCCACAGCCAAATTGTGCCTGTCAGGTTTCGTGGCAGTCCACCTGGATTCGGGCACAGACAAGCACAACATCTGTCTTGGCAGCTACCTCTCTGCCTAGAGGAGGCGGGAAGGGAGGACTCGCCTGGCGGATCTTTTCTCCTTTTGTCACTGCAGAGAAGACGCCCTGCTCCTGAGCAGTCAGCCCTCAGAGGCCCAACACCTCACTCTACCTTCATTATCCTCCTCCCTTGAGAATCAAGACCTCCCACCTGTGACCTCGGGAGAGTTCCCTGGTCCCCTGCCAGACTTCCATTCTGCAAGGCAAGGCGGGGTTGAGGGACACCAGCTTAGACAGGCTCACTTCCCTTGCAAGACTGCTTAAAAATCTCAGGTGTGCAGGAAAACACGCCCCAGTGGTCCAGGCCTCTGCCTTTCCAGATGGGTCCTGCCAGGGGATACGTCCTCCAAGCTCCAGCCTGCAAGCCAAGGTTGGTACCGCCTGATGCTGTCCCCATGGCCCATGGGAGGGGACACAGAGCAACACCAGGGCAGAGGCGCCAGGGCCCACCACCATTCCCTATGCTGCCTGAGCCTGCCCTGCCTGTGCCTTCTGCCATGCAGCAGTCCCTCGCCGGGCCAAACCCAAAGGCTCTGTCCTTCTGGACACTCTCAACTTCCTTTCCTTCAGCAGGCCTAGCGGGACTCCCTTCCTGCACCATGGAAATCCAGAACCTCCCTTGTGCAAAGCTTGCCGCCATAGCCATTTGTTCTCTCCTGATGACAGAGCAAAGATCCCCATCTGCCTTCTTCCCCAGCCTGAAAAGGAACGTCTCAGCCCTGGCCACCACGGCCACCAACAGCTGGTGAAACCTTGGGCTGGGAACAGTCCTTCACAGGGTGCACCATGGACAAGGGGCCAGCTAGTCCATACCACCCCTTGCTACTAAGGGCAGGGGCACCGGGCAAGCTGCCCACAGCCCTGTGTCCCTCTTATGGTACGGAGTGCTAGAAAGACCACCTAATGACTGAATTGAGCCAAATTGTGAGTCTTTATTAACAGGCCAACCAGTACTCCTGGCTTGCAAAGATGCAGGTACAGAGAGCAGTGCTAAGCAGGAAAAGCAGAGAGATTTTATTCTATTTTACGTTGCAGGTCATGTGACCACAGGCATACAAGTTGGAACATTATTGCATCATACTTTCCATAGCTGTGGGGTCCAGGAACAGTCTCAGACCACCTGGTCCGATAACCATCTTTAACCACTTCGGTATGGTACTCACTGGCCACGAAACCTTGCCCACAGACGGCACTCATAGTCCATTTTGCTCTTGTGTGATGAGGAAAGCTTTAAAGCACTGAAAGCTTATTTTACTTTATAGGCAGCTTTACTTGTAATGTAAATCAGAATAGGTAACATATACATATATGTTTTTATTACGTTATTTTTAAATCTTCACAATTTTATTTTGATAAAAGAAAAATTAGAATTAATTCTAATAAAAGCTGTAAAACTAAAATCTTTTGGCTGTTGACTAAAGTCAACGCTCGGTCATATCAAGGCTGTCAGCTAAAGTCGACGCTCGGCTGTGTGCATTCATCTGTGGCTAGCGACTATAGTCAATGCTTGTACCGAAGTGGTTAAGCAAGTGGTTTACAGAAGCAGATCACATCAGTTAACTCAGAGTACATTCTTCTATAGATTAAGTAAGCATAGTAAAATTTTAACTACATGCAGGTTTGGCAGGGAAGGGAATCAAGTTAATTGCTTTGTTTTTTCTTTTACGAGGTACAGGTTTTCTATTAATGGTAAAGTTACAAAGTACAAGGTTCCCATCATGGAGACAAGAGTCTACAGGCAGCCATGTTAGGCCCTAACATTCCCCACTGGTTTTCAGCAGAAATCAAATCCTTGATTCATCATTACAAATGTGATGATAATGGGTGCAAAGCACCATCAATTTTACACTCAGAATTCGTTGTCTTATGTAAGATAACAGACAGAATACAGGCGCCAACTAGCAAGGCCAATACAATAGGAAGAAAATTAATGGCCCTGCCAGAGCCGACAGCGTATTCAACCAAGGGACCAGGAGAAAAGGTTTTCATGCCAGTTATTGCTATCTTCACACTGTTCCTCTCTTTCTCTCAGTCTATTCCGTATTTTGGAGAGGCTATTTTTGATCTGCATGTGGTGGTTCCAGTGACGCTTTCCAGCAACTTTTAGGGATCCATTCCACCTGGCATCTAAGGTAGCTGGTTGCAGTTTCTTTACCCAGACAAGGTCTCCAGGCTGCACCTGGAACGAAGCTTTTTCAGGAGGAAGATTAGTTAATCCAGGTTGAGCAGCCTTTACAACAGGGGTCCTCAAACTTTTTAAACAGGGAGCCAGTTCACTGTCCCTCAGACTGTTGGAGGGCCCAACTATAGTTTAAAAAAAATATGAACAAATTCGTATGCACACTGCATATATCTTATTTTGAAGTAAAAAAACAAACGGGCAGAAACACGCGCATGTGGCCCGCGGGCCATAGTTTGAGGACGCCTGCTTTACAAGATCTTGGGTTTTCTTGGCACCAAACTGTAAAGCTTGTAATGACTTAAGAAGGGAAAAGTTATCTAATTCCCCCAGTTTGTCTTCCCCTAGCTTGGGGATTAGCCGGCTGGATGACCAAACATAACTTCATATGGGGTTAGACATTTAACATAAGGAATACATCTGGTTCGCAACAAAGCAAAGGAGAGGAGGCTCACCCAGTCTTCGCCAGTCTCTATCCTTAATTTACTTAACGTTTCCTTTAAAGTCCTATTCATTCTTTCTACTTGCCCTGAACTCTGGGGTTTATAAGCACAGTGTAGCTTCCACTTAAGTTTCAATATCTCAGCTAACAATTGAGTTGTCTTAGCGATAAACGCCGGGCCATTGTCGGACCCCAATGTTAGCGGGAGGCCAAATCTGGGGACAATTTCAGTCACTAACTTCTTTACAACTACCTGTGCTCTCTCAGATTTTGTAGGAAAAGCTTCTGCCCATCCAAAAAAGTGTCAACAAATACAAGCAAGTAACGGTACCCATTATTTACCTGGTTTAACTTCTGTAAAATCCACTTCCCACTGTTCTCCCTGAGCTTGTCCCCTTAATCTGGTTCCGTGGGAAGGATTAGTCACTTTACCTGGGTTGACTTGTGCACAGGCAAGACATCTTCTTGTTACCTGCTCGGCCATCTGATGGAGCCAGGGAATGTAATAGTCCCTCTGGAGAAGTTCAGCCAACTTGGTGCTGCCAAGGTGGGTGCTCTGATGTATTTGCTCGGCCATCTGATGGAGCCAGGGAATATAATAGTCCCTCTGGAGAAGTTCAGCCAACTTGGTGCTGCCAAGGTGGGTGCTCTGATGTATTTGTCTGATTAGGTCTCGTCCCAGGTGCTCACGGACTAAGACCCTATTGTCCGGGAGGATTTTCCAACCTTCTGAATCAGTTCTAGTTTTTAGGGCTTTTCCTATTTTAACCTCTTCTTCAGTGTAGCTCGGAGAATTTGGCAGGAGTCGTTCTGGCAGAATAGGGAGAATCTGGAGAGGCCCCACTGGTTTTTGTTCGACTTCCTTAGCTGTCGTGCCGACAAAAGCATTTCCTCTTGCCACAAGGGAGTCAGTAGTTTGACGTCCCTTGCAATGGATGATGGCCACCTTTTTTGGTAACCAGATGGCCTCTAATAGAGCAGTTTATTTTTTATCTCCTTGCCTCCTGAGGTTAAGAGGCCCCGCTCTTGGTAGAGTACCCCATGTACGTGTGCTGTTGCAAATGCATATCTATTGTCTGTGTAGATGTTGACGGTCTTATTTTTTCCCCACCTCAGGGCTTGGGTTAGGGCTATGAGCTCCGCCTTTTGGGCTGAGGTCCCATGCCCCAAGGCTTGTGCCCAAATAACTCGGTTAGCAGTTACTGCAGCTGCCCCTGCATACCTAACACCTTCAGACATGTAGCTGCTTCCGTCCATGTACAGTTCCTCGTCAGGGTCTGGTTAGGGATGATCGGTGAGATCTGTCCTTAGGTTAGTAAGGGACTCCAGTATCTCATGGCAGTTATGCAGCGGCTCTGACAACTCATCATCTGGAAGTAGGGTGTCAGGGTTGAAGGAGGCTGTCTTTAAGAAGTGAATCCTGGGGGGACCTAGCAACAGTACTTGGTACTGGGTTATACACAAGTTGGAAAGCCATCTTTTAGGCAGGCTTTTTAGTAGAGCCTCTACCGAGTGGGGGGCAATTATACACAAGTCCTGCCCCAAAGTGACCTTGGAGGCTTCCTTTGCCAGGAGGCCACAGCAATGGGCCACATGTTTAGAGTTACCTTGGGCTCCTGGGGTCTTATTGGGAGGGAGCCCCAGCCCTGTCAGTCTGCATCTTCCATAAGGACTGGTACAAGCTTAGCCACCTCTTGCTTTCTATGAGGACATTTATTTTTCCAGTGACCATATCCTTTGCAGTAGGCACACTGGTCACGGCCTAAGCTGGCCTTACGCCTTCTGATATCCCAAGCTGATCTGTTGGGCCTCTTGCCTTTTTCAGTTTTATATTTTTCTTGTTTCACCATAGCGGATATGAGACTTTTGGCTGTCCTTTTAGACTGGGCAGTCCCAGGATCCTCTCTGTTGTTATAAATCTTCTGGGTAATTTCTACTAACTCAGACAGGATTTTTCCCTCAAATCCTTCTAATTTCTGCAGCTTTCTCCTAATATCTGGGGCCGACTGAGTGGCAAAGGCAATATTAACGGCACGTCTATTTTCTGGTGCCTCTGGGTCTATGGGGATATACAGGCAATAAGCTTCAAAGAGGCGTTCTAAAAATGCCGCCAGGGACTCATTAAGTCCCTGAACGGTTTTCGCTTACCTTAGATAGATTAGTTGGCTTTTTAGCCGCAGCCCGTATGCCCCCGAGTAGAGTCTGGCGATACTGATCGAGAGCCTCCTTACCTTGCTCCTCATTAGTATCCCAGTCTGGACACATGGAAGGGAAAACAGGTTGTACGCATCCTGGGTCTGTAGTGGGTGGCCCGCCAGGGCCAGGGATGGTCTTTACAGCCTCCCTTCAGATACATTCCCTTTCCTCAGAAGTAAAAAGAGTCTGAAGAAGCTGCTGACAGTACTCCCAAGTTGGCTGGTGGGTAAAGAAAAATAGTCTCCAGAAGCGATATTAATCCCTGAGGCTTTTAGAGAAACAGATTTCAGATTTAAAAATCAAAACCTCTTGTAATTTTACTAAGAGCAGATTAATACTTTAAGAAAACTTTGTTGTTTTAACATAGGAAACTGAATTTTCAATTTTGTATTAGTGTATTTTTTTTTTTTTCCTTGAGACAGAGTCTCACTTTGTTGCCCGGGCTAGAGTGAGTGCTGTGGCGTCAGCCGAGCTCACAGCAACCTTAGACTCCTGGGCTCAAGCGATCCTCCTGCCTCAGCCTCCCGAGTAGCTGGGACTATAGGCATGCACCAGCATGCCCGGCTAATTTTTTTTCTATATATATTAGTTGGCCGATTAATTTCTTTCTATTTATAGTAGAGACGGGGTCTCGCTCTTGCTCAGGCTGGTTTAGAACTACTGACCTCGAGCAATCTGCCCGCCTCGGCCTCCCAGAGTGCTAGGATTACAGGCGTGAGCCACCACACCCGGCCTGTATTGGTGTATTTTTAATATCAAAGATCAATCTTTAGAAAGACACAAATACTTTCCATTTAATTATACTCAATTTGAGCACATACAATTGTTTTAAAATAAATTTATCTTTTATAAACCTTATTGTATCATGACATACATAAACTTTTTGCTTTGTCCTATACTTTTTTCCTTAAATAACCAGTTTTTAGGACAAAAATTTGCCACATAATATTTTTTAGACAACATAATACATATACATATAGTTATGGTCCGGGTACCCTGGGTTCCCAAAAATCACAGCCCATACTCAGTTGTCAAGGGTGACTTGGGTGCTGCCCTCCGGGGGTCAACCCACACCAAAGGTGGGCCACTCTTGCTCACAAAATTTCTGTAAATCAAAAGTGTTAAAAGCGAATGAGTCCAACCCGTCATTGGAAATCCTGAAAATTTTTCAAAAACATTCAATTGGAGAACAAGCAACGCAAGATGTGGACTTGGCTTATTTTGACAAGAGGACACGAAAACACTGCTCCACAACATGTACGAACACAGGCACAAACTGAAAACAAGACAATTGGCCAATATCACTTATTCTTCACATCCACCAATACAGTTGTGACTTAAGGCGCAACAGGAAAGACAGTGATTGGGGCAGATGTTAGAGAGCCACTCCAGGGACAATGAATAAAGCGTAAAGCCCAACAACAGGGCCAGCAAACCAAACATGCCGGCAGTGAGATAGTAAGGCGGCCTCTGGTCATCTGACTGCAACACGAAACCGAAATAACAAGAAAATGTAAGAGCAGAAGGGACCGCAGGTGTCATAGGCTGTCTGGTGAGGCAGGAACCATCCCAAGCGCTCCTGTTTACTGAAGCAATTAAGACAATCCCACTGAGCAGCACCTAAGTGGACACATAGGAACTACAGTAATAGGGTATTGGGCAGGAGGGAGGGGGGAGGGGCGGGTATATACATACATAATGAGTGAGATGTGCACCATCTGGGTATGGTCATGCTGGAGACTCAGACTTGTGGGGGGAGGGGGGAAGGGCATTTATTGAAACCTTAAAATCTGTACCCCCATAATATGCCGAAATAAAAAAAAAAAAGACAATCCCTACAACGACAGGCAAATTGAAAGTCATGGATCCTTTAAGACAGGCCCAACGAACAAAAGAGGGCAAAGATCAGAATGAAAAGAAGCTGAGAGAAAATCAGAAATCAGGAAAATCAGGAACTGGCCCCTGGGAGTTCAGCTGTGTCTAGCCTCCCAAGGGTGACAAGGGGCCCACAGACCAGAACAAGGAGTTCCAGGAAACATCTCAACTCTTGAAACTGGACCCTGGGAGTTCAGCTGCATCCACTCTCCCATAGGTACTCAGAAGGGCCCACAGACAGTAGAACAGATCAGAAAAGAACTCAGCAGTGAGCAGAAGCAGAAGACTTGTCCCGAAGTTTTTAGGAACTTTTGAGACATCATTGACCCATACGTGGTCTGGCCCTCCCTGGGTCAGAGAAAAACTTTTTCTCAGGAGCTCTCCCCTGGTTTAGGCACTCGACCCTGCACCAGGTCTCCAAACACCAGTGGTCATCAGGTGCCCTGTAACAGAGCAATCTCTCTGGGGCCTCCAAATGTTATGGTACGGAGTGCAAACAAGACCACCTAAAAACCAAATTGAGCCAAATTGTGAGTCTTTATTAGCTGGCCAGTGACTACTCCTGCCCTGCAAAGATGCAGGCACAGAGAGCAGTGCTAACCCGAAAAACCAGGGAAATTTGGTACTATTCTAAGTTAGAGGTTACGTGACCTTAGGCACACAAGTTGGAACATTATTGTGTCATATTTTCCATAGCTGTGGGGTCCAGAACCAGACTTGGACCCCCAGTTCTAATAACAATCTTTAAGCAAGCTGGTTTACAGAAGCAGATAGCATCAGTTAACTCAGAGTACATTCTTCTATAGATTAAGTAAGCATAGTAAAATTTTAACTACATGCAGCTGCGCAGGGAAGGCAATCAAGTTAATTGCTTTGTTTTTCTTTTACAAGGTACAGATTTTCCATTAAGGGTTAAGTTACAAAATATAAGGTTCCCATCATGGAGATAAGAGTCTACAGGCCACCATGTTAGGTCCTAAAGGTTCCAAGCTTTGCAGTCCTGAGCCCAAGCTCCCCAGTGCAGGCTCCCGCTAGTCCCACCCAGACATGGCCGCCACCAGGCTGCGCAGCCCTCACTTCCTGTACAGGCCCGCCAGGTGGATGGCTGTCCACCTCGGCCTGCCGCCTGTCCCTGGTGCTTCCACAGCCCCACCTGCCATGGGCCACTCTTCCCTGAGGCCTCCAGAGAGCTCTGATCTGTCCGGGGTCCCGTCCCCTGTCCCTGCTGGACCCCGACTGCACTACCAAGCCACACCACCTCAGGAAACCCCAGGCCAGGCTTTGCAAGAGCGCCAAACAAGTACCTCTGGGTGGCACTGTTGCACCACAAATGCCCGCCTGCCCTTTCCCCCCCACCCCAGGGTCACTCCCTCCGCCCTTCGTTGATGAAAAAAAACGCCAACCACTGTCCAATCTGGCTCCAACATGGCGGATGGCACCCTCTCGCCCACTTGGAGCAAGAGGTGTCCCACTGCCCTGAGGCTGGCCTCACTTTGATCCCCTTCACCTGCTGTCCTCACCAGAAGGGAAGAGTCCACCTGCAGTCCCCTTAGCAACGCACTGGAACCTACCCAATCCCAACCTACACCATGAACACTGGGAGGTGCATGAGGGCCAGGATCCACACTGGGCACAGGGTGGCTCCAACTCCAGCCCCTACTGGCCAGGAGACATTCTGACGTGGGAGCTCTCACAGAACAGTCCCAGGCCACCTTCACAACCAGGTCCAGGGTGACCAGTGGCCCACGGGACCGCGCAAGGGAGCAAAGAGTCACGAGAAACTGTGAGCCCCTGACAGCGGGCATGAGCACCAGGCCCTTCTCACTCTGGAAATCCTCAGGGCTTCAGGAGTGGCGAGGTCAGACAGCACCAGACCCAAGTGCCACCCCCAAGACACCCATTTTAGTCTCACGGAGCCCAGGTCCACCTCTGCACGTCTCCCACCAGGAGGCTTGTCGTGCAAAGCATATAGAGGTGTGCACGTTTCTGCAGGCTCGTGTGTGCTACGCCGGACAAGGACGAGACAAGTGTTGCATCGTCTTCCCCCTAAATGGGTGTAAATCCTCTCGGACAAATTACTTTCACCGTGTTGGGGCATATTACAGAAAGGAATAAGCCCCACACATGTGCAAAGAATATACTGTCCAAGGACACAGCTCTGTAGACAAGGTAAACATGAGGGACTTGGTACAGCCAGCTTCATAGCCTCCCTGCCCACCTCCACAACTTGACCCCCAAAATATCAGTGAAGGACTAGATGCCAAAACTATCAGTGAAGGGGCTGCTGAGCCTGTGAGTCAGTGTGGAGCCGCAAAAGCTTGTCTCTATTCGGCAGGATGGGGTTTGTTAAAGTTGTCAAGAATAAGGCCTATTTTAAAGATACCAAGTGAAATTCAGAAGACGACAAAAGGGTAAAACTTATTACTATGGTTGGAAACACTTGGTGATACAAGATAAAAATAAGTACAACACACCCAAATACAGAATGATAGTTCATGTAACTAACATTGATATCATTTGTCAGATTCCTTATGCCCGTGTAGAAGGGGATATGATAGTCTGTGCAGCTTACGCACACAAACTACCAAAATACGGTGTGAAGGTGGCCTGACAAATTATGCTGCAGGATATTGTACTGGCCTGCTGCTGTCCTGCAGGCTTCTCAGTAGGTTTGGTATGGACAAGATCTATGAAGGCCAAGTGGAAGTGACAGGAGACGAATTCAATGTAGAAAACACTGACAGCCAGCCTGGTGTTTTTACATGCTTTTTGCATGCAGGCCTTGCCAGAACTACCACTGGCAATAAAGTTTTGGGGGCCCTGAAAGGAGCTGTGGATGAAGGCTTTTCTATTCCTCATAGTACCAAACGATTCCCTGGTTATAATTCTGAAAGCAAGGAATTTAATGCTGAAGTATATCAGAAGAACATCAAGGGTCAGAATGTTGCAGATTATATGCATTATCTAATGGAAGAAGATGAAGATGCTTGCAAGAAACAGTTCTCTCAACACACACACAAAAAAACATTACTCTAGACATGAAAGAGGAGATGTATAAGAAAGCCCATGCTGCTATACGAGATAATCCAGTCTATGAGAAGCCCAAGAAAGAAGTTAAGAAGAGATGGAACCATCCCAAAATGTCCCTTGCCAGAAGAAAGATCAGGTAGCTCAAAAGAAGCTAAGCTTCCTCAGACCTCAGAAGCAGGCTGCTGAAAGCTAAACCAAACAGCAATTTTTTATGAGGATTTTTGAGATACAGATAATAAACTTATTGAATAAGCAGCAAATATATATATATATATATATATATATATATATATATATCAGTGAAGGATTCCCTCTCACCCACTTTAGCTCTCACCTCCCCGTGTCTCTCTCTTCCCCCTAGCTTCCCAGTCATCCTTTTTCTTCCCCTTTCTCTCATTAGGAATTCTCTCCCTCGCGCTCCCATGCCCCACTATCACAGTGTGTACCTCTGAGCCTCTGTGTATGTTCATGTGTGTGTGCCTGTGTGTGTGTCTGTATGCATGTGCAAGCACCTCTGCTTTCTCCAGGACCACACGTCTGGGTATTGCCCCAAAACAAGACAGGTGTCATTGAAGGGGCTAGAAATCATTCCACTAGACCAAGAGGCGTCAACACAAACATAATGGAGCCGAAGCCCCAGGCCATGACCTCCACAGATGGCCACTGTGCCTCCACCACCACAGACACCCTGAAGAGCCCCTCCTAGATCCCCAAAGCCAGGGCCAGCCAAGTCAAACTTTGACACTGTCCCCTTGGTCCCAGGATGTCTGGCCAATGCACCACAGCCAAACTGTGCCTGTCAGGTTTCGTGGCAGACCACCTGGACTCGGGCACAGAGAAGCACAACATCTGTCTTGGCGGCTACCTCTCTGCCTAGAGGAGGCGGGAAGGGAGGACTCGCCTTGGGGATCTTTTCTCCTTTTGTCACTGCTGAGAAGCCCTGCTCCTGAGCAGTCAGCTCCCGGAGGCCCAACACCTCACTCTACCTTCATTGCCCTCCTCCCATGAGAATCAAGACCTCCCACCTGTGACCTAAGGAGGGTCCCCTGGTCCCCTGCCAGGCTTCCATTCTGCAAGGCAACACCGGCTCCAACAAGTGCCTCTCTTCCCTTCGCAGACCGCTTCTCAAAGATCTCAGGCCCGCAGGAAAACACGCCCCAGTGGGCCGGGCCTCTGCCTTTCCAGATGGGTCCTGCAAGGGGATACGTCCTCCAAGCTCCAGCCCTGCAAGCCAAAGTGGGCGCGACCGGATGCTGGCCCCCCCCCCCCCACACACACACACACACACACACACACACACACGGGAAGGGACACAGAGTGACACCAGGGCAGAGGTGCCAGGGCCCACCACCATTCGCTATGCTGCCTGAGCCTGCCCTGCTTGTGCCTTCTGCCACACAGCAGTCCCTCGCTGGGCCAAACCCAAAGGCTCCATCCCTCTGGATACTCTCGGCTTCCTTTCCTTCAGCAGGCCCAGGGGGACACCCTTCCTGCCCCCTGGAAACCCACAGCCTCCTTTGTCCACAGCTTGCTGCCGTAGTCATTGGTCCTCTCCTGATGACAGAGCAAAGAGCTGCGTAACCCCAGAGCACACGAGTGAGGACGGTGCAAGGCCCTGAGCCACAGATGACCAGTCGTGGATTGGCACAGCTCCAAGACAATGGCCAGTGGCTTGGGACACAACATGGAAAGGGAGCAGGGCAGCACCACAGGGCAGCTGGCTTTGCATCAGTGTTCGCCTCAACAGCCAGCCTGGGTACAGGGCCCCACCGCATGCCATAGAGCCTTGCCGGGTCCTGGGCCTGCCCATCTGCCTTCTTCCAGGGCCTAAGAAGTAACATCTCAGCCCTGGCCACCACGGCCGCCAATGGCTGGTGAAATCCTGGGCCGGGAGTAGTCCTTCACAGGGGTGCACCATGGACAAATGGCCACCTGGGCCGTACCACCCCTTGCTCCTAAGGGAAAGGGCACCAGGCAAGCTCCCCACAGCCCTGAGTCCCCAGTGCAGGCTCCCGCTAGTCCCACCCAGACATGGTCGCCACCAGGCTGCGCAGCCGGGACTTCCAGTACCAGCTGGCTGGCTGTCCACCTCAGCCTGCCGCCTGTCCCTGGTGCTTCCACAGCCCCACCTGCCACGGGCCACCCACCCCCAAGGCCTCCAGAGAGCTCTGATATGTCCAGGGTCCCGACCCCTTGTCCCTGCTGGACCCCGACTGCACTCTCAAGCCACTCCTCCCCAGGAAACCCCAGGCCTGGCTTCGGGGGAGTGTCAAACAAGTTCCTCTGGATGGCACTGTTGCACCACAAATGCCCGCCTGCCCTTACCCCAGGTCCACTCCCTCCACCCTTGGCTGAGGAAAAAACGCCAACCACTGTCCAATCTGGCTCCAACATGGCGGATGGTACCTCTCGCCCATGTGGAGGAGTAGCAGTCCCACTGCCCTGAATCTGGTCTCACTCTGGTCCCCTTCACCTGCCCTCCTGACCAAAAGGGAAGAGTCCACCTGAAGTCTCCCTAGCAACCCACCGGAACAAACTCAATCCCCACCTACCTCGTGACCACTGGGGGCTGCCTGAGGGCCAAGATCTACACTGGGCACAGGGCTGGTCCAAACCTACCCCGTCGGCCAGGAGACATTCTGACGTGGGAGCTCTCACAGGTCAGTCCAAGGCCACCTTCACCACCAGGTTGAGGGCAGCCAGTGTCCCGCAGGACCGCGCAGGGGAGAAACTGTGAGCCCCTGACAGTGGGCATGAGCACCAGGCCCTTCTCACTCTGGAAACCCTCAGGGCCTCAGGCGTGGCGAGGTCAGACAGCACCAGACCCAGGTGCCACCCCTAAGACACCCATTTTCCTCGTGTGGAGCCCTGGTCCACCTCCGCACATCTCCCACCAGGAGGCTTGCCGTGCAAAGCATGTAGAGGTGTGTGCGTTTCTGCGGACTTGTGTGTGCTATGCCAGATGAGGATGAGGACGAGGACGGGGACGAGGATGAGGCAAAAGTGTTGCATCATCTTCCCCCTAAATGGGTGTAAATCCTCACACACAAATTACTTTCACCGTGTTGTGGCATATTACAGAGAGGAATAACCCTCTCTTGGATTCCTGCCCTTTAGCAGGCCCAGTGGGACACCCTTCCTGCCTAGTGGAAACCCAGAGCCTCCCTTGTCCAAAGCTCACCATGGTAGCCATTGGTCCTCTCCCGATGACAGAGCAAAGACCTGCTTATCGCCAAAGCACACAAGCGAGGACGGTGCAAGGCCCA
This sequence comes from Mirza zaza, assembly GCA_008750895.1. NCBI lineage: Eukaryota > Metazoa > Chordata > Mammalia > Primates > Cheirogaleidae > Mirza > Mirza zaza. The sequence continues at coordinate 34,384 of VSMD01052858.1, forward strand.
GAGCCACAGATGACCACTGGGGGATGGGAACAGATCCAAGACAATGGCCAGTGGCTCAGGACATGCACACGACAGGGAGAGGGAACAGGGAGGCACCACAGGGCAAGGGCCTTGGGGCTGGCTTTGCATCAGTGGTCGCTTCAAGGCCAGCCTGGGTACCAGGCCCCTCGGCATGACATAGGGCCTTGCCCGGGCCTGGGCCCACCCATCTGCCTTCTTCCCTGGCCTATTAAGGAATGTCTCAGCCCTGGCCACCACGGCGCCAATGGCTGGTGAAACCCTGGGCTGGGAACAGTCCTTCATAGGGGTGCACCATGGACAAGGAGCCACTTAAGTGTCCCGCCCCTTGCTCCTAAGGGAAGGGGCACCAGGCAAACTGCCCATAGCCCTGGATCCTGAGCTTTGAGCCTTGAGTCCTGGCTCCCAGTTGCAGGCTCCCGCTAATCCCACCCAGACATTGCTGCCACCAGGCTCTGGAGCTGGGACTTCCTATACAGGACCTATCACCTGTCTGGCTGTCCACCTCCCTATGTACTGCTGCCTATAATTCCACAGGGACATGTCCTCTAAGTTCCTATCTTATTCCTCTTGTTTGATATAGCCTTATTTTGCTTGTGCAGGTAAAATGTTTTATACAGAAGGAGCACATTAGTCTGCAGGGCTTATCTCCTCATACCTCCTAGGTTGGAATTTCAGTATTTCTGTTTCCTCCAACTTTGTCTTTTTCTCTTTTCTTCCTTTTTTTTTTATTCAGTTAGCTGTCTCTATAACTTTGTCACTGAGGCATGAATGGTTGTACACATTAGTGTCACAGTTGATAAACTCTGTTCTAAACCAACGATATGTATATCTTCTTTGCCAATGGCATATGTTCAGCCTCACAGCAATATCACTAGAAGTCCAGGAATTGAAACATGTAGGTGCAGTGCAATTTTTTAAGACACAGCTTTTCACCCTGGTTTAAATAGACTCTATTTTATAACATTTTAACAATGTATTTTATTTCTGGATAGCATCATTAACCTGTATTTCATGAAGGAACTAAGAATACAATGAAAAATCTTCATGATTGTGTACCCCTTAACCTGAAAAGAGATACAATTCACCATTTTTTACTGGGCCACGCAAAGGAAGTGCAATACAGGTTCATTACAGTTAGATTTTCTTTTTATCCTATCAAATCAAGTATGTTACAGGCTTCACAGCAATCTTAATCTCATATTGTCATGTATAAGTAAAGGGAGAGACTCCCTTCCATTATGAATTATGTGAGATGTACCTCATCTTGTAAAGTGTCTCGATCTAAGTATGTTGTCCATCTCTTTTTGTAATAGTCAAGTGAGTTCCTAACTCTTTGACTTCAAATTGGATTAAAAGGCCCTTTTGTTTGGAAAGTCAATGGAGATCTCAAATATGTGGTCTGTCTTCTCTATAATCATCAATTCCTGCAGTGGAAAGGGTACAGTGGGACCATGATACTCACAGTTGTGACAGATACACACATTAGATAGCTTGAGTCAGGGTCTTGGCTCAGGCTTAGCAAATAAGGTCTCAGCATCTTTCCCAGTTAACATTAATTTTCAATATGTTTGTACAGTATGTAAAGAAGGGGTAACATCAAGGTTCCCAGCACCCTTCCAATGAGGTTTAGAAGAAAAGTAGTTGCCATTTGATCTAAAGTTTGCAACACTGCACATAACAGAAAACAAAACATTTTAGGTAAATTGGTTTTCTAACTTCTTTATCTCCAACTTTAACAACTCAATGCTCGAAAATCCAATACTCAGAGTCATCATATTCTTCAAAATGCTTTAACCTTTCCAAGGATTGATGAGAAGCAATAAGGAAAATATTTACACTACTCATTCACACCAATAAAGTTACCGAAATTCTTGACCATTTATGGCATTATCACTATTTTTTACAGCACACTTCCATAGATAAATATTCAAATAGGAAATAGAATGAAATGAATTTTAAAATACCAATGATGAAAGATTACATGCCTAGGAGTAATCTAAGAAACACATGAAAAATCTACATAAGGAAAATTTTAAAGTTCTTGAAGGACAGAAAAGTAGGCAAAGAGTAAAGATAGACTACATTCTTGAATAAAAAGACCTAACTTCATTAATACATCAATTCATCATCAGTTAATCAATGTATCCTGATCACAAGGAAAATACAAAGGACTTTTGAAGGCTTTGTTGCTTTTCATTGTTCATAAGGGAAAATAAACAGGCAGGATTGTCCGGGATAGTTATTACACTAATTTGCCATGTGGAAAGCAAGCTATTCATTAAATGAAATAAATTGTTCTTTTTCTACGGCTAAATTCCGGAGAGGCCAGCCACTGAGGTCAGGGCGGCCTTGCGTTTTAATAATCACTCAATCCGCACATAGGGAGCAGCGACAACCTCCTCAGGCCAAGTGGGTGGTGAGAACCAGAGTGGAGCAAAGGAATCCTCTAGTCCCACCCCCACCCCACCCCACCCCACCCCACCCCACCCCCACGCCGTCTGGCCACATTAAAATGTCCCCAGGCCGACCACAGGGAAGGCCAGAGGGGTTCTACGTGGAGGTTCTGCCTACACTTGCCAGAGCACAAAAGTTGAGCGGCAGCAAAAACTCAGCACCAAAACGCGCCGCCAGCAGCCCCCCACACTTGGTGCCCGCCGGACGCCCCAGGTGTCCCGGCTGCAGCCACCATTGCCAAGCCCCGCGCTAGCTGCCCACACGCTGGATGGCAGGCAAGGTCCAGACCCCGCGTCCTCCCGCCTCAGGGAAAGGAAAGGCGGAGGTACCTTCCTGGCCGAGGCCATGCGCCGGCGGGAAAGGCGCGACCTGCTCTAGGTCCTGCAATCGCACTTCGGATCCTGGGTTGTCCGCCACGGCCTGCTCCCATCGCCTCAGCGCCTCCTTCCGGGAGCCTTAGAGGGCTGAAAGGATCCAGCGAGGGGAAGGGTGAAAGAAATCCGGTCTCCTTAATGCTGGCTCCGCCCAGGGGAGGAGTGGGAGAGCCTCAGTCTGCCCTAGGTGCTTGAAGGGGCGGGGAGAGGAGGGCTTGGGAAAGGCCACTCAGAAAATTCTTATCCTTGCTAATTGCTGAGGAGAACCTATTTGCCCTATTTGTTTCCTTTAAGTAAGGTCCCTGCTAGCAAGAGGGCAAACGATGACTCTGATGGAACAACAACCTGGAAAATTTACCTTTCAGCGTTGACAAAACTGTTTAGAGGCAAAAGAAGTTTAAATAAGCACACTTCCAAACGGTGTTATAAGTTTGTGCCATTCATATGCGTGAGGTTATTAACAGCGCTAATTGCTCCCTCAGGTGAGAGGCTCTTTCCCAAGACCAGACACCGCCAGTGTCCTATCACCTCCCGCTTTTTGCAGAACTGCTGGGGGCCAGGCCGCTTGTGTGGCCTTCCAGGTGCTGCTGCAGGTGGCGCCCACCCTGCCTAGGGGGTAATGTGCTGGGTCCTAAGAAGTGGCAGCCACTGGTAGATTTCCCCTGGCCTACCAGTGCCCTAGTTTATATCTTCCTTGTTCATATTTCTTTAGAATAAAGGAACACGCTCCTCTTGCAAAATAACGTTCACAAAATGGAGACACTTGTAGTGTATAGAGGAAAATGAAGATAACCCGTGATGACACCCATCAGAAAAGAAGGGTGTTAAATTGGGGTGTGGAACATCCCTGCACCTTGTTCCCTAAGGACAGTAATGGAAGGAGCTCCCAAGGCCCATGTGCAACCTGCTGGCTACTTGGTTACCAAATAATTGACTGTGAAGATATTTTTATGGACCTTTTTTTTATCTCCATTGACAAATGTAATCCTGATTTTTTTCAGTAAAAGCAAAATCCTCACAAATATAGAAGTGTTTCAAGTTAAACTGAAGTTACACTGCCCAGATCCACTCCCCCAAGTAACCACCTTAAAAGAAACATTTATAAAAATATCTGGGGCCTGTACATGAACCAGAGGACAGTACAACTGGCCTTCACCCCCTGCAACTCCTCAGAAGGTCCTGCCTCCATTCCACTCCTCCTGCACCTGAGCTTCTCATGCTCAGGCCCGCCCCCCACCACCCAAGATCACCTGCTGGCCAGCTACTCCCAGCCTTGGGCTCAGGCCCTGACTCACAGCCCCTTTTCTGACTGAGTCCTTTACTGTTGCAGCAGGGGCAAGACTAGGAGGATAATGAGGCTCCAGGAAGTGCTTTGTCTTGGACAGACAGCTGCCATTTTGCATTTCAAGCCTTCAGTTGGTGGGGGGTGGATTGCAGGGATGACTCAATGCTCTGCCACAACTTTCCCACTGTGGAATGAGTGGAAAGGGAAGAGAGCTTCTCCCTCCTTCCCAGAAGGGATCATATGACAAAGCCCTGGGCTGTGAGTCTCAGCTGCCCCTCTCTGGATTCCTCCCTGTTTTTCTCCTCCTCCACTGTAGGGAGTAATGGCCATTGCCTCATTCAGAGAACCAAATCACAGCCTTTTTTCTGTCCCTGTTCCTAGACAGATGCAAATTCAACAACTACTCATTGTGCCAGGAAACTGAGGTCCATGCAAGCTAAATGGCTTTGCCAAGGCAGACAAGGGTGGCATAGGATGTATTCACACATACAGGGCTCTCACGATGCAACTTCTCTGCTTTCCCCATACAAGAAAAAATACTGGACAACATTAGTCATTAGAAAAATACAAATCAAAACCACAAGGAGATACCACTTCACACTCACTAGAATGGCTAGAATAAAAACAAAATGGAAAGTAAGTGTGGTAAAGATGTGAAGAACTTGCAACCTTCATATGATGCTGGTGGGAAAATAAAATGATGCAGCCACTATGGAAGGCAGCATGATACTTCCTCAAAAAGTTAAACATACAGTTACCACCTGATCCAGCAATTCTACTTCTAGGTATACACCCAAGAGAATTGAAAACAGATATTCAAACAAAAACTTGTACATCAATGTTTGTGACAGCATTCTTCATAAAGCCCCAAAGTGGAAGACAATCCAAATGCCCATTGATAGATGAATATTTAAACAAAAAGTTTGACCTATTCCTATGGTTTAATATAATAGAATTATAAAATTATAGAATGAAGCGGTGATATATGCTACAATATATGGGTAAGCCTTGAAAACATTATGATATGTGGAGGACACAAGATCACATTTTGTGAGTAGACAATTTTGTAAATATACTCAGAACTCAAAGCTACTCCAAGCCTTGGGCTCAGGCTCTGACTCACAGCCCTTTATTACACTTTAATATGTTGTATTGTATGGCATATAGATTTCCCATCAACAAAAAAGTAAACTAACATATCAGTTATTTACTCGAGTAAATTTTGGTTATTTTTAAAGAACTTATCTGTTAAACTGTATGATACAATAGAGTGTATGAAGCAGATAACTTCTTAGGATATATGGGTAAAGTCATATGATATCTTGAATATACTTTGAAATACTACAGAGAAAAACTCAAATAAGACATAATTAGAAAAATGTAAATTACTGTTGAAGCTGGTTGGTGGGTATGTGGAATTTTTGATGTATTGTTTTATCTACTTTTTTGAAATTATCCATGAAAAAGAGTGAACAGGAACAACTAAATCAGAGTTTGAGTATATTGCTGAGAAATATGAGTGAAAATACCAAAAATAAAGGAGTTGATCAAGAGTTTATTTATTTATTTATTTAGTTTTAAAGAGTGTGTTTAATTTTTCTATTCTCCACATTTTATTGTAGGCTACAAAATTGACTATAGTCAGGCAAAATCTTATGAATAAAACATTCTCACGGAAGTGAGAAAGCTGATTAGATGGTAATTATCTTCACTTGTACAACAGCAAGATCATTTTTAAGCTTTTAAAAAATTAGCCATAAAAAGATAATTTGAGAAATAAATTCTTTCTGGTAAAAATCTTCTTAAAAGGACCCAACTTTAAAATTTTCTCTCATTTTTATTTGGTATATTCCTATTTTGGAGGAGTTGAGGGACAGAAAATAACGAGTTTTGAAAAAAGTAGTGAAGGCAAGGAGCCAAGTAGTGAAGTATGTTAGCAAATGAAAGGGAAAAATAAAGAAAAAAGATGTAGCAAAAGGGTGGAAGGGCCCTGGGAGAGCTTTATAGAGCTATAGTTGCTTAGGTTTCCAAATAGGGTTGGAAACAGCTGATTTTTGTTTTAAGTATTATAGAAATGTTTATCAGCTTAATTGAGGTATAATATATCAATTTTAATGGGCCTTTGTATCAGGATGTAAATATGTGGAAGGAAATTCTGAACGAAACACACTATACTGTTAACAGGATCACTTCTGAGAACGGCCTGCAGATTAGGGCTGGTGACCAAAGGTGATTTTCATTAATTCCTTCAACAAATATTTGGTGAGCACGTACTATGTGCCGGATTTGTTCTTAATGCTGGAAGTACAGCCATGAAAGTCACACATATAAAGAAAATCCCTGATCACAGGGAACTCACATTCCAGTAGGGGAGACTGAGAAAATAAAATTAATAAGATACATTCATACCATAATAGATAGTCATATGTGCTACACAAAAAATTAAGCAGGGAAAGGGAACAGTGTGGGGTAGGTATGGGATTGGCACCTTTGGATAGATTGCGTAGCTAAGGCCTCTCTCAGAAGTTGACACAGGGTGGGGCGCGATGGCTCACCCTGTAATGCTAGCACTCTGGGAGGCCGAGGCGGGCGGATCACTCAAGGTCAGAAGTTCGAAACTAGCCTGAGCGAGACCCTGTCTCTACTAAAAATAGAAAGAAATTAATTGACCAACTAAAAATATATATAGAGAGAAAAAACTAGCTGGGCATGGTGACGCGTACCTGTAGTCCCACCTACTCAGGAGGCTGAGGCAGGAGGATCCCTTGAGCCCAGGAGATTAAGGTTGCTGTGAGCTAGGCTGACCCAGGGCACTCACTCTAGCCTGGGCAACAACAACAACAAAAAAAGTTGACACAGGAGGAAAGACCTGAGGGAGGTGAAGGGACAGACTTGTGGAAATCTGGAGATGGAAGTTGCAATGAGAGAGTATCCTGAGCTTCCTACTGATTTTTCCCAGTAAATTTATTAGTTACTGACAAATAGTGATGTCCCCCAAATTTTGATGCAAGAGGTGCTGTATCGTTGTTGTTTGGCAGGTACAAATTGGTCAGGTTTAAGACCAGAATTACCTTGATGGTTCAAGCAAGTAGAACATGGTTAAGACCTTTGAACAAATTGAGGCTATAGCCAAGCACACTAAGTATGCATGTTTCTATAAAATGGATCTCTTTGGAATGCGTGTAAAACAGGTCTTTTTTTTTTATTTTTTATTTTTTATTTTTTTTTGAGACAGAGTTTCACTTTATTGCCCAGGCCAGAGTGAGTGCCATGGCGTCAGCCTAGCTCACAGCAACCTCAGACTCCTGGGCTCAAGCAATCCTGCTGCCTCAGCCTCCCAAGTAGCTGGGACTACAGGCATGTGCCACCATGCCCGGCTAATTTTTTTTCTATATATATTTTAGTTGGCCAATTAATTTCTTTCTATTTATAGTAGAGATGGGGTCTCGCTCTTGCTCAGGCTGGTTTCAAACTCCTGACCTCGAGCAATCCGCCCACCTCAGCCTCCCAGAGTGCTAGGATTACAGGCGTGAGCCACCGCGCCCAGCCTAAAACAGGTCTTAAATAGCCTCTCATTTAAGTGGCTCAGTCCAGTTTTGTAAGCTGTGTGTAGTAACAGTGAGTAGTGTAGTACTGTGAGTAACAGTGCTGTACAAAATCTAAACTGTTGCTTGAACCCAATGCCAAGATACTCAACCATCATTGGAATCAATAAGCTACCTGTGGGAGAATATTTCTGTATCCACGGATGTCAGGCTAATAGGTTATTTATTTCATTAACTTCAGGGACAAGAGCTTAAGTGAGCAAAAAAGGCTGATCAGTATATTTGACCACAAGCCTAAATCCCAGCACATTACAGGATGAAGTCACTACATGGTGTGACTTCACAATGGAGTTTGGTGACATCACAATGGAGTTTGCCCTATGAAGTCCAGACCATCTTCAGGCCGAGGCTTATTTCTCCCAAGGGTTTGTAGCGGCTGGAAGGGATTTTGTTGTTGTTCTTGTGTTTTAAACTAAAGACTGGGTTTTTTTTTTTTCAGGCTAAATGCTTACTTATGATAATTGGTTTGAATCTATGGCAAAGGCATTCAACAATACTTTCTTTCCTTTTCAGGTCACAGTATTGGAAGAAGCGTGTGGTTTACAGCTCATACTGCCCTGATGGTGTGGACCCAGACTTCAAACACAAAGATCAGACACTGATTTCACACATCTGATAGGTAAGTAATACAATTCTCAGTTGTACTTTCATTGTGTTTTACTCCCTTCTGTACAATAAGCTTGCTTTTAAAGGTAGGAATCTCCCTGAACTTCCTCTCTTAATATCGTGTTAGGCACTGTGTCCATGTGTACTCAATAGCTCTGGTTGTTAATTATGATGATCACGAGAGCTCTCCCTGTGTGATTGGAAATATCAACCTATCTAGTAAGTTACAACACTCATGAACTCAGTTTAAACTCCAAGCCCCAGAAAAAGTCATTCTTTTTAACTAGAGCTGAATGACTTGATTTTTAGAAGTATAACTGAAATGTTTTCATCCAGTTTGCACTGGTACCATGGAGGTTTGGTAGACATCGTGGATACACTAAGTTTTCACCAGTATCATAGCTATGTTCTTGGGTTATTTCAGTAACCTGAGACCTTTGAAGGCTATCAGGGTAGCCTGATATTTTCATAAATCATAGAGCTGGGAAAGAATTTGAGGTGATCCTGTTTGTCCCCCTGGACTACTGAGGAAAGGACTTTCTATCATCCTACACTGGAATGTCTGAAGGCTGATGGGAAACTTCCCTTGTGAAGTGCACTCAGCGATGTGGCCTTCTAGTTAAGCAGTTTTACTTACACCTAACTGAAATGACTGTTGGGAAAGATTCTGCATGAACTCATTTCTTGTGCCTTTAAAGAAAGAAAAAAGGCCGGGCGCGGTGGCTCACGCCTGTAATCCTAGCATTCTGGTAGGCTGTGGCGGGTGGATCACTCAAGGTCAGAACTTCGAAACCAGCCTGAGCAAGAGCGAGACCCCCATCTCTACTAAAAAAATAGAAAGAAATTAATTGGCCAACTCAAAATATATAGAAAAAATTAGCCAAGCATGGTGGCGCATGCCTGTAGTCCCAGCTACTTGGGAGGCTGAGGCATAAGGATTGCTTGAGCCCAGGAGTTTGAGGTTGCTGTGAACTAAGCTGACGCCATGGTACTCTAGCCTGGGCAACAGAGTGAGACTCTGTCTCAGAAAAAAAAAAAAGAAAAAAGAAAACAGCTGTTAAATGTCTATTATATCTTATTCTTTTCTCTATAGCACAGGGCAGGCTCACAGTAACATTCAAAGGTGAATAGCTTATTGTTTCTGATGTAGTTTTTCTTTTGTGATTGTAATAATACACACTGTAGGCAATTTAGAAAGTTATACAAGTTTGATGAGGGAGTCATAAGGCACTACTGTCACACCTTTGTATTGGCTTACAACCTCTTATGGGTCACACAATTGGCACACACACTCTCCCAGTGACTTGGGCTAGCAGGCTCAGGGTTCAGCAGACACTGGCTTCTTGCACTGTGTGCCAGGTCCTTGTGGTTATATTCTGTTAGCCAAAAGCATTGAGGCAGGGAGGGAGAAGGGGACCAGGTGAGAGAGGGTAGTCTGCATCATAAACCTATTATGACCTCATCAACTGATGACACTGATTTTCAACCAATCATTTACTTCTTTAGCTTTCAATTTCCTCTACTAAAATGAGGGTGAAATAAATGAATGATTCTTAAGTTTTTATGATCAAGGATCTTTTTGAGAAGCTGGTGAATTGTGTGGAAATTTTTTTTTTTTTTTTGAGACAAAGTCTCATTCTGTTGTTTGGGCTAGAGGTCTGTGGCCTCAGTCTAGCTCACAGCAACCTCAGACTCCTGGCCTCAAGAAACCCTCCTGCCTTAGCCTCCCAAATAGCTGGGACTAGAGGCATGTGCCACCATGTCTGGCTAATTTTTTCTATATATTTTTAGTTGGCCAATTAATTTCTTTCTATTTTTAGTAGAGAAGGGGTCTTGCTCTTGTTCAGGCTGGTCTCGAACTCCTGACCTTTAGCGATCCCACCTGCCTCGGCCTCCCATAGTGGTGGGATTACAGGCATGAGCCACCTCGCCTGTCTTGAGGTCAGGCCATAAAGGTTAAGCATAAACTGCTGTCACAGAAAGGTAACCACAAACAGTTTGTAAGGCATCCAGCTTAGTAATTCACCCATCCTCTGGTCGTCCCGGGGCAGTGACTTGCTGGCGACTTCCTTGTTCAGGGCGTTTAGGGTCTGTTTTCAGTCAAAATGGTTGCACTTAGGCTCTCTGGACCTTCCTTTTCTGCCTTATCCGTACATTAGAATCACAGAGTAATGATCCATTTGTTTATGCCTTCTTTCACTTAGCACCTGCTTTTGAGACTCATCTATGTTGTTACCTGTATCAGTGGTTCATTTTTATTGTTGATGAGTATTCTATTATATGGATATATATAGTTTGCTAATCAGTTCACCAGTTCCTGGACATTTGGGTTGTTTCCAGGATTTAGTGTTTCTGAAAAGCTTTACTGCACAGTTTTTCAAAAAAAATCATGAACCTATTGAAGGGCACCTTATTTTTAGATCTCATTTTCTAATTCATTAAACATAAATATATAATATATGGTATGAAATATTAAAAATACATATTAATTTATAAGATCTAAATGTCAACAGCACAACAGTTAAAATGCCCATGATAAATAAAGAAATATTCCTTGGCCCACCCATTGTTTTCTTTTTTATTATTTTTTTCTAGAAGTGAAAATGGGATTGTTTGCCTTTGGTTGGGGATGTATGTCTTCATTACTACCACTCCTACTAAGAGCACTAGCCCCACCCCCATATGGATACCTAATTGTCATGAAAATAGTCCTGAATGAGGGTCTAGGAACTCAGGGAACAAATAATGCTTTATTTCATATATAATAATGTTTAGCAATTTCCTGCAAATATTTTAAGTGTACATTTATAATGGTGATCATTTTAGATAAATGAAGAATTCTGAGACTGATCCGAAGCTCAAGCCGAGGTGTAAAAAAAGGAAGAAAAAGTCAAAGAACTTGGAACAAAACTCTAGCAATGCGGAACCCAGGTAATGAAACTAAAGATATATATTGTGTCACATCACATTGACTTCTTTGGTAGAAAATTATGAAAGATGAAAAGAAAATATGACTAAAAGCAGACTGTTTGGCAAACTTGCATTTTACTTTAAATAACTCTATAGGCCGGGCGCGGTGGCTCACGCCTGTAATCCTAGCACTCTGGGAGGCCGAGGCGGGCGGATTGCTCGAGGTCAGGAGTTCGAAACCAGCCTGACCAAGAGCGAGACCCTCGTCTCTACTATAAATAGAAAGAAATTAATTGGCCAACTGATATATATAGAAAAAAATTAGCCGGGCATGGTGGCGCATGCCTGTAGTCCCAGCTACTCGGGAGGCTGAGGCAGCAGGATTGCTTGAGCCCAGGAGTTTGAGGTTGCTGTGAGCTAGGCTGACGCCATGGCGCTCACTCTAGCCTGTACAACAAAGCCAGACTCTGTCTCAAAAAAAAAGAAATAACTCTATAGATTTGATTTTCCAAGATAATAAACCACTTTTTTTTTTTTTTTTTTTGAGACAGAGTCTTGCTTTGTTGCACAGGCTAGAGTGAGCGCCATGGCGTCAGCCTAGCTCACAGCAACCTCAAACTCCTGGGCTCAAGCAATCCTGCTGCCTCAGCCTCCCGAGTAGCTGGGACTACAGGCATGCGCCACCATGCCCGGCTAATTTTTTTCTATATATATCAGTTGGCCAATTAATTTCTTTCTATTTATAGTAGAGACGAGGGTCTCGCTCTTGGTCAGGCTGGTTTCGAACTCCTGACCTCGAGCAATCCGCCCGCCTCGGCCTCCCAGAGTGCTAGGATTACAGGCGTGAGCCACCGCGCCTGGCCGGACTAGCATCTTTTAAAACCCATAAGCTTCATATATCCACCCACTTTCTCTCTGAAGAAAGCTCCCATGGTTACTTAAAATCTTCCTAGGTGGTATACACTTTAGAACTCCTTAAGCACTCTCCTCAAGACAGCTTATGTTTGTCGGGAATATGCAGAAAGTGAAGATTGTGTCTTACCACAGCTGATGATCACTAGGTGTTTGTTGATTAAATTGGTCTGTTTCTACCATTCTCCTGAAAAGTTAAGTCAAAAATCAACAGTGAAAAAAAAAATGTTAGCAGTGAACTTCAAATGACCAGGCCTCACTCTGCTTCACTTTATAATTAATCATTTCTTTTCAATAAACCTTTCATTTTTTTTCTATCTTCCTACTTCCCTTTTCACACCTCTAAGAAGTCAGTTATTCTCCTTTTTTCACCCCTTCTCATAAGGCATTCCTCAAAGTTCTGTCCTCAGAAATGACGCATTTATGAGGAGTTAGTCTGTTACAGTAGAAAGGGAACTGAATTAGGTGTATGAAGAACTGCATTCAGATCTTGATCTTGTTTCACCCTCTGTGACCTTTGACCAGCTACTTAAACTTTTGGGGTTTTAGTTTCTTCATCTACAAGCAGTCAGATGAAACTACTTGCCCAACCTACATTACAGGGCTATAAGGATCAAAACACATAATAGATGTAAAAACTCTGATAGGCACATATTACCATGCAAATGGATGCTACTTTTTATTAGTTATTACTATTAGTAGACAGCTAGGTCACTTACACTATGAGACAGAATCTTAGTGTAAACCTGTTTGGCCCCCAAGAAGATCAAACTAATGACCTTGTATTAATTACCCATATATAAACCAATTAGTAACTAGTTTAACAGGACCAAACCATATATAGTAATTCTTTTTTGTACATGTTTATCATGAAACCTAATTTTTCATTGTTTTGGAGTAGTGTTACACAAGGCCTTTGATGAGGATGCCAACTTTCCTAGCATTAGAGTGTTAACAGAAATAGTCATTATGTAGAGTTTAAAATCGTTATCATACAAGTCTTTTGCACGTACTGTTAAGTTCTTGAAAGTTGTTATATTAGTAAGCAGTATACAATCTCTAAAAAAAACACAAATGTCTATTGTTATGTATTCTGGGCTGCATATTTTATTGCAAGCATTTAAACGTTTGATTATTTGTATTACAGAAGCATGCCCACTCAAGTTGCACGTAGATTTCAAGATCTCTTCCAACACCTCCACAGGCAGCTAGAGGGCCATCCCCACCACCAGCTCTACCAGCGCCACCTCTTCCCAGAGGAGTTTTTCCTCCTCCTTCAACTCCTTTACCTGGACTAAATGCCAAACCATCATCACCACCATCACCTTTGGAGACCTCCTCCTCTACCACCACCTTTGTTGGGGGACCCCCTTTCCAGGATCACCACCTGCTCTATCTTCGGGAATGAGGCAGAAATAAATGTATAAACCTATACTCCATGTGTTGATTCTTGAACAACAGGAGAATTCTCTTTGAAGAGAATCGATTCGTGATTTGTCAGAGGCAAATCTTGACTAGTTTTTGGTGTCTTCTGGCTATTGGTGATCAATAATGGGTGAAAACTGTGTAGCCATGTATAAGTATGGTATAATGTTAAAAAATATTACTGCTGATTCTTGATTTCCTTTGCGAGCTCACCATCTTATGTTTCTCTTTCAGGATAGTATCTCAATAATTGGAAAGTCCATAGAGAATATGAAATTCATGTAGAAGGCAAAGTGTAACCAATAAAGTGATATAAGGATAACTGTATTAGTTTTTTAGGGCTGCCATAACAAATTCTTACAAACAAGGAGGCTCCAAACAACGAAAACTTATCTCTCACAATTTTAGAGTCTCAAAGTCCAAAGTTGAGGTATTGGCAGGACCACACTTTCTCTGGAGGTTCTAGCAGAGAATCCGTTCCTTGTCTCTCCCAGCTTCTGGTGGCGGTTGGCATTCCTTGGCTTACGACAACATCTCTTTCTGCCCTGTGTTTTCATGGCCTTCCCTTCTGTATATTTGTAAATTTTCTCTACCTCTCATAAGGGTCAACAAATCTACTGTAAAAGATTTTCTTTTAAGAAAATCAGCAGAGACTTCATTCCAGTAACCAGTTTACAAGCCAAGAAAATGCAGCCCTTGGTACAAAACAAAGGTGCTGTCAGAGAGTGGTTATCTTCTATAAAGTTCCTGTTCAGGTTCCCATTCTAGTTTGCTTATGCAAATGAAGGATGCAAATTTGCTGAGTTCTGATTGGTTGATACTTGCTGTGTTCTGATTGGTCTACACTTGCTAACTTCTGATTGGTCGATACAGGTCACACTCTGTTGGCTGGTTCAGGCAATGTAAACAAGAACAGACAGTTATGAAAGTCCCAAAGTTAAGAATGTGGGGTTTTTTGGGGAATGCAGAGTAAGTGCGTGACCTCTAGTCAGCAAACGGCCGCTTAGTTCTATTTTGAATTTAGGCCAACTTAGCCACTCAGAATCCATCTTGAAGGATCATCTCTTTCATAAGGATACATGTGATTGCATTTAGGGTCCTTCCAGATAATCCAGGATAAACTCCTATCAAGATCCTTAACATAATGACATCTCTTGCCATATTAGATAATATTCACAGGTGCTAGAGAGTAGGACATGGGCACATACTTTCAGGGGCTACCATTCATTCCACTACAATAATATAAGAAACACATTCTCAAATTAAAAGCAATTTTGATTCATTTACCATTTCTAACTTTAGTATAACATTCTTATTTATAATTATAAGTGTTTTTTTGTTATTGAGACTTGTGTTATTTTTATTCTTAATGAATTATGTTTCAATTGAGTTTTAAACTTTCAGATGGTGTGGAATAGGTGATAGCATTCTGTGGTAACAATAACTTAATTGGTTTTGTTTTGTTTTGTTTGAGACACAGTCTCACTCTGTCGCCCAAGCTAGAGTGCAGTGGCATCATCATAGAGCACCGAAACCTCAAACTCCTGGGCTCAAGTGATCCTTCCAAGTAGCTGGGACTACTGGCATGCACCATCATGCCCACCACCACACCTGGGTGATTTTTCTATTTTTTGTAGAGACAGGGTCTCGCTCTTGCTCAGGCTGGTCTAGAAATCCTGGCTTCAAGTGATTCTCCCATCTTGGCGTCACAGAGTGCTAGAATTACAGGCATGAGCCACCATGCCTGGCCCCCACATTTCTAATGTTAGGTTCAGATATATGATTGGCACTGGCCAAAGGGATATAGGCAGAAGTGACAACATGGCAATTCTGAGCCTACAACTTCAGAGGCATCATAGTTTTTTCACTTGCTCTCTTTGTTCTTCTATCACCATTCCCTGGTTAGTCTATTGATTCTAAGAAGAGACATGCAGAGCATACCCAGACCCAGCTTGCAGCTTACAGCCACCCAGCTGAGCCCAGCTCAAATCAGCCAACCAACCACCAGGCAATCTGCAGATGTGTGAGCAAAAAAGATGGTGACTGTCATACACCACTGAGATTTTGTGATTTTCTCTAAGCCATGATAGCTACTAAACAAAGTATCACAGGAGTACTCTCAGAAATACAGATCAGGGATTAAGAGGCAGTGCACAAAATGGGTAGGAGCCTACATTTTGGGAGTGAAAGTCCAGCCATGCTACTTAATACCTGTTGGAATGTTGGGAAATCACTTTAAGCTCCCTGTGCCTAAGTTTCCTCATTTATGAAATAGGGATGTCATAATTCATAGGGTTATTGTAATTAAATTAATTAATATACACAAAGTGCCGAGAATATTAGCTTACACATAGGAAACACTAGATAAGTGCTTGTTATGATTATGACTATTACCATCAACAGGGTAGCAGATCCACTGGGAACTATAACTGGTCATTCAACCAGTCATAAATGTCACAGAGAATTGCCCAAATGTAGGACAAATATTTGGTAGCAATATACATTTTCCCCAACACTGTATGAAATATCCCCTTTGTATAAACTTCAAAATAATAAGAACTATAAATCTGTTTCGGATCTTTGCCAATCCGATAGGGGAACAACCATATTTCAGTGCTGATTTTAAAAGGAATACCCAGAAGCACTAGCCAGATAAAACATCTCTTTAACTAGTTATAGCTTATTTTATTTCCTTGTCTATCCGAATAGTATCTATTTTTAATTTGCTGGCTTGTCTTTAAATATTTTACTTTTTAGGAGCCATTGTTATATTACATAAATCCAGCACTTGTCTGTTCTTTATAATGTAAACATTTCTCAGAGTTTAGTATTTAGCTTATGATGTCTGTCATCACACAGAGTTTTTTTTTCATCTAACCAATGCTGCCAAACTTGTATAAATATGGGTTTTCTATCAGGCTTAGAAAATAATTTCTCAAAAAAAAAAAAAAAAGAAAAGAAAAGAATGTCTCATATTTTTTCTTGAGAATTTAAGCTTTGTTCTTTATATGTCTGATTTTAAAGTATTACATGCTTATTATAAAAATTCAGAAAATGCAGAAAAGTGATGCTGAAAAAAAATTAGTGAATCTTAAGAATCATGATATTCACTTGGAACATTTGCATTTGATTCTGCCAGACATTTCCTATGTATGAGATACATTCAGTTAGGAATATTTTAATTCATGCTGTTCCATAAACTAATTTGTTCATTTTTATAAATATTGTTAATATCTTTCCATATCATTAGATATTTACATCCTAATTTTTTCCTTATTATTCATCACATTATAATTTAATTAAGGAATCACGTACTCTCTGGCCTTTGGGTTAGGCAAGATGAGTGCTATATCTGCTTCAAGGGACTATCTGCCTGATTCACAGAGGCTTCTGGGTAACTTGCTCAAAGTTCAGAAACTTACTTGGACCAGACTGTGTTAGTGTAGGGAAGGCTGGAAGTGATATATGAGAACTTTGTTCAACCTGAGTATAATGTACCACACTGCAGTTGGTAGTCATAATGCATGTGGTACACACACAGAGGCAACCCTGAGATTGAGGAGAGGCA
This sequence comes from Mirza zaza, assembly GCA_008750895.1. Lineage (NCBI taxonomy): Eukaryota > Metazoa > Chordata > Mammalia > Primates > Cheirogaleidae > Mirza > Mirza zaza. The sequence goes on from VSMD01052858.1 coordinate 51,544, forward strand.
CTCCACTTTGATGCAGAGATTTCTGGTACATACCCAGCCTATCCTGCCATGCTTGTAAGGGGGCCATTTAGCGTACAGAGGGTCTGTCATGGCTCTCACTCACTCAAATGTTACATCTGCAATTGTGCCCCCCAACTTCACCACCCCACCATCACTACCCTTGCTGCCTGAATGAGGATCAGAGGTACAGATGCTTATATCTCTGGCCACGAGAGTACTGCTGATTGTTCAGCTGTGTGTCCTGACTACGATGACTTCCTTCTATGTTGTTTACAGAAGTGAACTGTGAACTAAAAATAAAATCCTAAGCTCCCCACTAACTGAACCCACCCCACCTTGGCTAAGGGGACTCCAGGAAAACCTTAAAACTGAGTTCTCAGCCATGACAGGATGGGAGGTGTAAAGCACAATTACACACGCACATGTTTTCTTTTTAAATAAATATTCATGATCCACCTATAGCTTGTTAAATATGTATATTTAGCCACCTCGCTCAGTATAAAATCCTGTTCCCTTTGTCTCTCCCTTGAAACTTGTGGCCATGAGCCTTGTTTCCCAGTCTGCCAGAATGACCACTGTGGGCCCTTTATGAGAAATAAAGCTCTCCTTTTTCCAAAGTATAAACCTCATTATTTTTTTTTTAGTTAACAAAACATTAGTTGATTTTCTCAGATGGTATCTGTGTCGGAGCCTTCTGTCCATACAATCCTACTACAGTTATTTGTCAATCAGTAGCTATAAAGGTGTTTTAGATTTTTCTTCTAAGTAAAGAATGTCTCCATAGATAATAAAATTATGTGTACATGCCTGAATATTTTGCATGGAATAATTCTCATGTATGGAGTTACACGGTGAAACAGGATGATCAACTCACTCAACTCTCCTCCAGAAAACTTGTACCAAGAGATACACTTACCAGCTGTGGATGAGACTAAGTGCTTTGCTGCCCCTTGGCTAGAACTGAGTAACATTAAGATTTTACCCTTGGCCAGTTTGACAAGCCAGAAGTAATAGTACTTCACTCTCGTCCTTTGCATCATCATGAGGTCTATTGAGTCGAAAATAATCAGGCAACAAAGGGTTTTTAAATCCTGTCAAAGTTGAAATAAAAACGTAAATGAATCTCTAAATTTAATGTTTTTAAAAACTATCAGTTGCAATGTATACTATTTGGGTGACAGGTACATTAAAAACCCAGGCATCACCTATACAATTCATCCATGTAACCAAAAACCACTTGTACCCTTAAATCTATCAAAATAAAAAATAGATAAATAAATTTAACGTTTCATTTGGGAAGAAAGAATTGCAATTTGGAGCATACATGCAGACTGAGTGATCTTCGGTATGTCAGAAGAACAAAGAGAAGGTTGGGGGTTTTATACAAAAGGGGAATGTTATATGTGGTCTTCAGAGAAAGTTTACTAACATTAATAACGCTTTGAGGACCTGGCAAGCTTTGATTGGTGGGCAAGGGCAGTGGACAAAAATAGTCCTAGAGTTATAGCAAATTATCTCAGCAACTATCAATAAAGCTGGTTTCAGGTTATAATAAGCAGTTTTAGTAGACAGGCTCAGAGAGAATTACATTTGTGGAGTACACCATGCTTTTTTGAGACAAGAGTCTCACTCTGTTGCCCTGGCTAGAGTGCCGTGGAGTCAGCCTAGTTCATAGCAACCTCAAACTCCTGGGCTCAAGGGATACTCCTTCCTCAGCTCCCTCACCCCTGCCCCCAATAGCTGGGACTTCAGGCGTGTACCACCACACCCGGATAATTTTTCTATTTTTAGTAGAGACGGGGTTTGTCTCTTGCTTAGGCTGGTCTTGAAGGCCTGAGCTCAAACAATGCTCCTACCTCTGCTTCCCAGAGTGTTAGGATTACAGCTTCAACACATCGTCAAAATAAAAACCAATTAAAAAACTAGGATTAGGGCCAGGCGCAGTGGCTCACACCTGTAATCCTAGCACTCTGGGAGGCCGAGGCAGGTGGATCGCTCAAGGTCAGGAGTTCAAAACCAGCCTGAGCAAGAGCGAGACCCTGTGTCTACTATAAATAGAAAGAAATTAATTGGCCAACTCAAAATATATAGAAAAAATTAGCCGGGCATGGTGGCGCATGCCTGTAGTCCCAGCTATTCAGAAGGCTGAGGCAGAAGGATTGCTTCAGCTCAGGAGTTTGAGGTTGCTGTGAGCTAGGCTTACACCATGGCACTCTAGCCCAGGAAACAGAGTGAGACTCTGTCTCAAAAAACAAAACAAAACAAAACAAAAAACCAAAAAGCTAGGATTAGAAGGGAACTTCCTCAATAGTATAAAGGGCATCTACTGATGAGTGAATATATATGATATGCTATATACATACAATGGAATATTTTTTAGCAATAAAAAGGAAAGAAGTGCTGATTCATGCTACAATATGAATGAATCTTAATAACATTATTATAAGGGGAAAATAGCCAGTTACAAAAGACCACAAATAGTATGATTCAATTTATAATACATGAAAATATCAAGAGTGATAGCCACCAGGCCTAGCTGAACCCCTGGCTTCTTGAATGTGTTTTAGTTGGATATGACAAGAATGACCCAATTTGTGTGATCAACTTTCACAATACAAACTTAGAATCAAACAGACCCAAGGTGTAACTCAGCTCCACCTCCTTGCTTTGGGCATGATTTTAGGCAGGTTTCTTAATCATACTGTGCATTGTTTGTCTCCTTCATGAAATGGGCATAACAACATCCAGCTCACAGAGGAGTGGTCAGAATTAGCAAATCTGACTTGGAAATTAAGCACTCAAACAGGTTTTACATCACTAATATTTTTATGTTTTTAAAAAACGCTAAAAAGTAAACATGGAATTTGTGACAGATAAGAGTTTGGAGAAGGGAAACGTGGGGCCTAGGACCTTTCTCAGATTTGGGCCAAAAGGAGGTGGGGGAATGTGGCCAATTTCACCCTGCATAGAAGCAATAAAAGAAATCATTTGCAGAAGGTTTTAAGCTTGTTATTTTTATTTTTTTTATTTTTTAATTTTAATTTTTATTTTTTTTGAGACAGAGTCTCACTCTGTTGCCCAGGCTAGAGTGAGTGCCGGGGCGTCAGCCTAGCTCACAGCAACCTCAAACTCCTGGGCTCAAGCAATCCTGCTGCCTCAGCCTCCCGAGTAGCTGAGACTACAGGCATGCGCCACCATGCCCGGCTAATTTTTTCTATATATATTAGTTGGCCAATTAATTTCTTTGTATTTATGGTAGAGACGGGGTCTCACTCTTGCTCAGGTTGGTTTCGAACTCCTGAACTCAAACAATCCGCCTGCCTCGGCCTCCCAGAGTGCTAGGATTACAGGCGTGAGCCACCGCGCCCGGCCTAAACTTGTTATTTTTAAAGTATTATATATTAATTGCAATGCCAAGGCATATGGATTAAAATGTTATACACTTCCACTAAGTATAGGAGATTTTGTTTTAAAAATATAGATTTTAATATTCAGGTATGGTGAGGCTAACGGTTCAGGAGATGACTGCTATTGAAAAAAATAGTTTGCTATTGACAGTTCCCAAGAGGGAAATTGCCAGGATGGGTCAGTAGGAAGAGGGAATAGGGGACAACATAGACAAGGGCATTTATTGTGGCTTCTGTGGGAAGGAATGAATGAGTGAGTCAGGGTAAGCAGAGTTAGGACTCGTTAGTTTGAATAACTTCAGTGGGTCTGAGTGTTGGGGCTATGCAGAGATGACTGGTACCCGGCCTTGGGGTGACTGGGGCAGGGGAATATTCGCCTAGATTGTAAGAGCCCAATGGGGAGGGGGGGCTCTGGATTGGTTAGTTTGCATATGAAAGGCCTGCTCTCAGGCAAGAATTGGCTAGCCCTGAGTGGAGCAGTTTCTTAGGGGTCTACAAGACCCCAGGATGTCAAAGCATCAGAATCAAAAAAAATTTTTTTGAGACAGATTCTCACTCTGTTGCCCAGGCTAGAGTGTCATGGCATCATCATAGCTCACTGCAACCTCAAACTCCTGGCTCCAGTGATCTTCCTGCCTCAGCCTCCCAAGTAGTTGGGACTACAGGTCTCTCTCTTGCTGAGGCTGGTCTCAAACTCCTGACCTCAAGCAATCCTCTCTCCTCAGCATCCTAAAGTGCTAGGATTACAGGTGTGAGCCACCATGCCCAGGCCTGCTTATATTTTGTTGAAGATTTTTCTCTATTTTCATAATAGATATTGGTCCACAGATTTTAAAAATAACAGCCTTTATTAAGATATAATTCACAGCACTCTGGGAGGCCGAGGCGGGTGGATCATTTGAGCTCAGGAGTTCGAGACCAGCCTGAGCAAGAGCAAGACCCTGTCTCTACCAAAAATAGAAAAAATTACCTGGGCGTGGTGGCACATGCCTGTAGTCCCAGCTACTCAGGAGGCCGAGGCAGGAGGATTGCTTGAGCCCAGGAGTTTGAGGTTGCTGTGAGCTAGGCTGACGCCACGGCACCATACAATTCACTCATTTAAAGTATACGGTTCAAGACTATATTTTCAGCGATCATTTCTAGAATTTGCTAGTTTGTTACTAGAGAAGTTTCCCTGAACGTGTAAAGCAGAGAGAGAGAGAGAGGGAAAAGAGAGAGAGAGAAAGGGAAAGAAAAAATATAGTTCACTGGTTTTGAGTGTATTCGTAGATATGTGCGACCATCTCCACAGTCAATTTTACAACATTTTCATCATCTCAAAAATCAACCCTAAGCTGTCACCTCCCCATTCAAACCTTTCAGCCCCCCATCCCTAAGTGACCACTAATCTACTTTCTGTCTCTGTAGATTTGCCTATTCCAAACATTTTGTGAAAACAGAATTATAAAATATGTGGTCTTTAGGGTTTGGCTGCTTTCACTTGGTATAATGTTCTCAAAGTCCATCCATGCCATAGCATGTATCAGCACTTCATTCCTTTTTATGGCTTAATAATATACCATGGTGTATATATATACCACATTTTATTTATAAGTTTATCAGTTGATGGACATTTGGGTTTTTTTCTACTTTTTGGCTACTATGAGTAATGATGCTATAAATATTCATGTACAAGTCAGGTTTTGTAGACATATGTTTTCAATTCTTTTGAGTATATACCTAGGATAGAATTGCCGGATCATATAATAACTTTACTTTTAACATTTTGAGGACCTGTCTAAGAGACTTCACCACTTTGCCTTCCCACCAGGAATGTATGAGTTCCAATTTCTCCATATCCTCACCAACAATAGCCATCCCAGTGGATGTAAAATGATATCACATTGTTGTTTTGATTTGCATTTTTCTAGTGACAAATGATGTCAACCAACTTTTCACAGCTTATTGGCCATTTCTATATCTCCTTTGGAAAAATGCCAAGTCAGATCCTTTGCGCTTTTTTTTGCTTTTTTTTTTTGAGACAAGGTCTTGCTCTGTCACCTGGGTTAGAGTGCAGTGGTGTGATCACAGTTCAATTCAATCCCAAACTCTTGGGCTCAAGCCATCCTCCTGCCTCAGCCTCCCAAGTAGCTGGGACTACAGATATGAGCCACTGTGCCTGGCCTCCTTTGTTTATATTTTTATTGGGTTTTTGTCCTTTCATATTCTGGATACAAATCTCTTATCGGAGATATGCTTTTCAAATGTATTCTTCCATTCTGTGGTTGTCTTTTCATTTTCTTGATGATGTCTTTTTAAGCACCAACTTTAAAATTTTTTTTTTTTTTTTTTTTTGAGACAGAGTCTCACTTTATTGCCCAGGCTAGAATGAGTGCCGTGGCGTCAGCCTAGCTCACAGCAACCTCAAACTCCTGGGCTCAAGTGATCCTGCTGCCTCAGCCTCCCAAGTAGCTGGGACTACAGGCATGCGCCACCATGCCCGGCTAATTTTTTCTATATATATTTTAGTTGGCCAATTAATTTCTTTCTATTTATAGTAGAGATGGGGTCTCACTCTTGCTCAGGCTGGTCTCGAACTCCTGAGCTCAAATGATCCGCCCACCTCGGCCTCCCAGAGAG
>VSMD01052859.1:0-10238 GCA_008750895.1 Mirza zaza
GACATTGGCCTAGGCAAAGAATTTATGAAGAAGACCCCAAAGGCAATCACAACAGCAACAAAAATAAACAAATGGGACCTGATCCAATTAAAAAGCTTCTGCACAGCCAAAGAAACTGTCAAGAGAGCAAACAGACAACCCTCAGAATGGGAGAAAATTTTTGCAAGCTACACATCTGATAAAGGGCTGATAACTAGAATCTATTTAGAACTCAGGAAAATCAGCAAAAAAAAAATCAAACAACCCTATCAAAAAATGGGCAAAGGACAAGAACAGAAACTTCTCAAAAGAAGACACAATAATGGCCAACAAACATGAAAAAATGTTCAACATCTCTAATCATCAGGGAAATGCAAATCAAAACCACAATGAGATATCACTTAACTCCAGTGAGAATGGCCTTTATCAAAAAGTCCCCAAACAACAAATGTTGGCATGGATGCAGAGAGATAGAAACACTCCTACACTGCTGGTGGGACTGCAAACTAGTTCAACCTCTGTGGAAAGCAATATGGAGATACCTCAAAGCGATACAAGTAGATCTACCATTTGATCCAGCAATTCCACTACTGGGCATCTACCCAAAAGATCAAAAGTCACTTTATGAAAAAGACACCTGCACTCGAATGTTTATAGTAGCACAATTCACAATTGTAAAGCTTTGGAAACAACCCAAGTGCGCATCAATTCATGAGTGGATTAATAAAATGTGGCATATGTATACCATGGAGTACTACTCAGCTTTATGAAACAATGGTGATATAGCACATCTTGTATATTCCTGGATAGAGCTGGAACCCATACTACTAAGTGAAGTATCTCAAGAATGGAAAAACCAGCACCACATGTACTCGCCAGCAAATTGGTATTAACGGATCAACACCTAAGTAGATATATAGGAGTAACATCTATCGGGTGTCGGGGGGGTGGGAGGAGGGAGGAGGGGACGGGTACATACAACCACAATGAGCAAGATGTGCAACAATTGGGGGATGGACATGCTTGAAGCTCTTACCCTAGGGGGGAGGGGGGCATGGGCAATATAAGTAACCTTAACACTTGTGCCCCCATAATACGCTAAAATAAAAAATATATATAAAAAAAGAAATGTACACACACGTACACATTATGTTGGTTCTGTTTCTCTGAAGAACACTTCCATATATTGGTCCTGGGAATTAGAGAAATAGAATCTCAAATAATTTTTCTGAAGTGTTTCTGAGGTTTCTGGAACTGGCTAGTTGGATTAGATGTAAACAATTTCCAGTAGTAAAGAGAACACTGATGGTCCATGGCATAATGTGGCAATAGAGATGCACAAAATATCACCATTGGATACTCCTAATCAGACACCTGTAACAGGCAAGGACCTCGTGATCATGCATATAATAACTTTTAACATTTTTCAAACTAATGAATATTATGAGGTTGGCTGGTTTCTCACTGGACAAGGGGGAGAAGACAGTAATGAGCTCAGAAATTCAAGTCCCCAGGTCAAGTGCCTCACAAATAACTTAGGCATTTTGTCTGCCCCAGAAATGACCTGGCTCAGTTTCTGTTGAGTTTTTATAAAAAAATATTCCTTTTATCTAATATATAATAACATATTTAAAATACATGCCTTTTTCTGTTTTGTTATTTTACTTTTGCATTCTTTTTTTAAGTTGAAAAATAATTATTGTATATATTTATGTATTACAATGAGATAGTTTGTTATAGGTTTACATTAGCAGTTCTATCCAGGCAGGGTCTCTGCAGTGATTTGCCTACGGCTGGCTTGTTAATATATTCTTATTTTTTTTTTCCAGAAACCCACAAATTTTTAAATTTTTTTTATTTCATCATATTATGGGGGTACAAATGTTTAGATTACATGTATTCCCCTTGTCTCACCCAAGCCAGAGCTCCAAGAGTGTCCATGCCCCAGCTCATGGGTTGGCAGAAACCCACAAAAATTAAGCCAAATGGGATACTCTAACCCACTAATGTTTTTCAGGGTAAGTTTTAGTTTTCTTCTGAGTGGGGAGAGCACCTCCGACCATGTAAATGGAGTAGAAACAGCAGACACTTCCCGGCCCACAGTGGACTTGAGACTCCTGCTGTGTATATGAATGCATGCATGTGCATGTGCCTGTGTGCATTGAATGTAGGTGTGCGGGTGTTTATGCATGTGAGTGCATGCTCCCATGCATATGCACATGTGTGTAGCTGTGGATAGGTGGGGTCAACTCTCTGCCTTCTCCCAGCCACACCTCCCCTCAGTCCCTCCCTCGTTCACCCTGATACACTCGCTCCATCAGGAAACACTGACACCAACTAAGATGGAAACCTTTAGGTCTAATTTGCAGTGTGGGTGGTGATACATGTGCTAATGCATTTCACTGTGGCCATCATTGCACTATGTGCTGTAGATGTATATCAAATCACCATCTGGTACACCTTCAATATGTTCAATGATTGTCAATTAAATACTTTTTTAATAAAAGAAAATACCAACAGCTCCTTTTTTTTCTTTTTTTTTTTTTAATTTCAGCATCTTATGAGGATACAAATGTAGCTCTTATTTCCTTCACTCATCTTTGAGCAACTATGAAGCCATAAATGGGGTCCAAATGGCAGTTACACACCAAGACCCCCGCACTGGGCTGCCAGATGTTTGGGCTTTGAAATCATTTACTGATGCACAAAGTGAAGCATCACCCAGAGAACAAGGCTCAGCCCTCAGTTGAGTACAAATAGTCCTTTCTCAAGGTCAGCAATGGAACTCCTGAAAGCCCTTTAGGGTCAGCTGAGCAGATAATTACAACAGAGTCTCTGCGGTTCTTGGAGAGTCACAGGAGACATCTGGGATCAGCTGGGGAACTGCAAGACTATTCGAGACATCAGCTGGGAGACTGCAGGGCTGTTCAGGGTGTCAGTTGGGTGGCTGAGCTGGGTGTCTGGAAACAGCCAGTGACTGTAGATGGGTCTGGTTGAAGCGCCCAGCTCAGTAGTGTGAAGTATATTCACATTGGTGTGCAGTCGTCACTACTGCCCACGTGCAAAACGTTTTCATCTTCCCCAGTAAAACTCTGTGCCCATTAAACAACAATTCCCCATTTTCCCTCCCCTCAACCTCTGGGGACCGATATTCTACTTGTTGTTTGTATGAGTTTGACCATTCTAGATAGTTCATATGAATAGAATCATATGGTATTTGTCATTTCATGACTGGTTTGCATTAATAAGGATGACTTCAAGTTTCATCCATGTGTTGTATGTGTCAATCATAATTTCATTCCATATAAAGACTCAGTGGTATTCCATCATATGTCTGTACCATCATTTGTAAATCCATTATCCATCCCTGGAAATATGGGTTGATTATCCTTTTTGGTAATTGTGAATAATACTGGCATGAATAATGCTCTATGAATATGTGTTCGAGTCCCTGCTTTGATTTCTCTGGGACATATACCCACAGGTGAAATTACTGGATCGTAGGGTAATACTATGTTTAATTTTTGGAGAAACCACCATACAAATGGGTAATTATTTACACCATAATTATTTTTGATAGTTCAAAAAGCAATATGAGGCCATGTTTATTTTCTGTTTTATTTAATACTGAATCTCCAAGATCTTGCACCATAACTGGCATAGATGAGCATGTGAATATGGGAGGGCTATGGTTAAATAAATGATACAACATTCCTGAGAGAAATTACAGCCCAGAGACCATTGTCTTCCTTGTCCAGCAGGCAAAGCAGGACTGTGAGACTCGGGCATCACTGACAATGAACACAAAGGGGCTCAATGTCGGGAAGCCTGATGCCACCAGGACAGAGATGCTCCTCAGCCAATGGCTTGGGTTCTGCAGCTGGGTTATCCAATATGACAAAATAGAAGCTAGAGCATGAAAGGAGACGAACATGCTCACCAGGATGAGGATAGTGTGTGTGGCTCTGGTTTCATGGGAAGTTCTGGGGGAGAGGCGGCTGCTGCGGATGTGTTGGACTCTCTGCTTGTGCCTGTGCAGGACGAGGACCATGGAAATGCTACTGCAGAGCATGAGGGCCAAACACATGCCATCCGTGAACAAGTAAATGAGTGCAGTTATTGAGAATAGTATCCCTGAAAGGTGTGAGGAACAGTATCTATACACTTTTTCCATACTCATATTTTTGCTATTCATTGGGCCAGTTACATATCTCGCAATTGGGATGTTTACCATAAAATGCAAGACCCAGCAGAGGAAACAGGAGAAAACAATGCACTTTGGGGATCTAATATGAAGGTCCATCCACCTAGAGATGCTGGGACAAAGCTTAATGGCCTGAAAGCCACTGAGGAGGCAGGTGGTGCTGAGGGAAACCCCTCTGGCCACTCTCTGTAAATAGAAGACAAGTTTACATCCAGCCTCATCCAGGAAAAATTCCAATCCCAAAGCTGCAAGTGTCTGAGGGATCCCTTTAGAGCAAAGAACCAAGTTGTTAGCTAAGACCAGCTGGTTGAGAATCAAGTCTCTGGGTTTCAGTATCTGTGCAGTGATAATAGTAAAGTTATAAAAGCAAAGAAGTGAAGCATTTCCAAGGATTCCAACACCAGTCTGAATGACAAAGATAATGCCCCAGGTTAAATTAATAGAGACCAATCCATCCATTGGGTGGAGATGTTGGAGTTTGTTTTTAGTTGAATGAGAGAAAACTAGAGATTGAAAAAAGAGACTTGGACTATTCTCATCACATCCAGAAATTGCATTATCTCATAAAACCCATTATTCCAAGTGAATACAAACATTAACTACAGGTCTTGTGTAAGCCCAAAGCTATTTCTTACAGAATGTTTACTTGCAACACCACAGTGACTGAAACTTGTGCAATGTCAGTCAAAGGGAGACCGACTGCATCCTGTGGGTCCCACAGTGGAGCACTGGGCGTCTGTCGGTGTGGTGAGGGAGCTCTCTTGACGGCTGACCCTGCAGGACGTACAATTATGGGGGAAATAGAAAGAGGGACACTCAGATCATCATGATTAGTTTACTACGTATATATATTTAAGTACATACATAATTAACCAAATAGTACACCTTAAATATATACATTTTAAAAATACACCAAGCAGACAAATAAAATGTGTCTATCGTTTGGGTGAGACCAATCGACTCCCACTGCTGAACTTACAGATAGACAAAACTGAAGTATACTAAGGATGCACTATCTCTTATATTATTTTTTCATTATTTTTCCATGTTAAAGAGCACCCTCTTCACCATAACACTGGTCATAATTGGCAGCACATGAAAATTTTTGGAAAGAAGACCACAGTGCTGGAAGCTGACATTTAAAAATTTCAATGTCTGTAGTAAATACAGCCAAGAAGGCACAGAGCACGGATGTCCATCCTGGTAACCACAAAATCACCTCTAACTTTTGGAAATAATCCATTTGCAAATTAATAAATAAAATTCTAAATAGAATTAAATATATTTTATTATTTGTGAGTTTTGAAAATACACGGATGCTAGGTCAAACAATTATTTGCACATTTTTATTCCTAGAGACAATGTTGTATTTGAAATTGTGGCAAAAATTGCTTAGGAAAATCTGTGTATCTGTACAAATAAACTATGCCATCAAATAAATGTGGAAGGAATATTGCAAGAAAATGAAGTATATAGAAGAAGACTTGAAAAAAATTTAAAAAACCAACCTCTGCATAGCATCATTCAATATTTTAAATAATTTGAGCTAGAAAATATGGACACAAAAACAGTGTATTTTATAACCAAATTGCCAACATTCCTAAATATCCTGTTTCGGTAAAATAGAACAGTGGACTGAGAGATGAAACTGATTAGAATAGGAGGAATAACTTTACCAAATATTTTTAAAATTACAAATACAACTTAGTAATAGTAAACCGAGGATATAGAACTGTATAGAAGAAAATGTGAAGTATATAATGGCCACATAGGTAAATAAATAGATACAGAGATATAAAATTTGTCAGATCCACTAATATTAAAATAGGAAGCTTAAAGAATTATAAGTATGAAAAATATCAGGACGTAGTGTGTGAATAAAAATTTGTTTGAAAATGACTTGAAATGAAGGTTTTAAGTATATGACATTAAAGTATCTTGACACCAAGTTGGAAAAGTAAAGCCAATTTTTCTGGGTGTCATTTAGCTAAATAAACATATTTATACAATGGCATATAAGCATAACAATTAATATCTATTAGATCAGCAGTTGGATTCATGTTTTTAAAATTTTAAAAGTCATAGTTTAAAAATAAAACTCATTCTTAAATACTTCCATTGTGGCAAATATTTAGTAAAGTAATAAAAACAAGAAGCCATACAGTAATTTTAAAATAATATGATTTAAAACAGGAAAACTTATATAATATTAGGGACACAAAATATAAAAATCAGGATAAGAATATTGAATATATTCTTGGCCTTTATCAAAAAGTCCCAAAACAATAAATGTTGGCTTGGATGTGGAGAGATAGGAACACTCCTACACTGCTAGTGGGAATGCAAACTAGTTCAACCTCCGTGGAAAGCACTCTGGAGATACCTTAAAGTGATACAAGTGGATCTACCATTTGATCCAGCAATCCCCTTACTGGGCATCTACCCAAAAGAACAAAAGACATTACATCTGCACGTGAATGTTTATAGTAGCACAATTCACAATTGCAAAGATGTTGCAATTGCAAGCACAATTGCAAACAACCCACGTGCCCATCAATACATGAGTGGATTAATAAAATGCGGTATATGTATACCATGGAGTACTATTCAGCTCTAAGAAACAATGGTGATATAGCACCTCTTGTGTTTTCCTGGAAAGAGCTGGAACCCATACTACTAAGTGAAGTATCCCAAGTATGGAAAAATAAGCACTCTATGTACTCACCAGCAAATAGGTATTAACTGATCAACACCTAAGTGAACATATAGAAACAACATTTATCAGGCATGGAGCAGATGGGAGGGGGGAGGAGGGGATGGGTATATGCATACATAATGAGTAAGATGCTCACTGTCTAGGGGATGGTCACGCTTCAAGCTCTGACTCGGAGAGGAAGAGGGGGGAAGGCAATACATGTAACCTAAACATTTGTGCCCCCATAACATGCTGAAATTATAAAAAAAAAAGTTTAAAAATAAAAAAGAATATATTGAATATATTCTTATACAGAATAAGGTAAAAAAATGAGACTATAAGATTTTAAGTGCCCATTCTAAACAGTCAAAGAAAAAAGACTATTTTTTAAGCAGGAAAATCGTGTAAACAAACATCTCTTAGGGAAAAAAACCCCCACAAATATACAATATGTTCTTCTCAGATATTATCAGGCAAATACAAGTTAAATTTTAAAAGACATATTTTTCACATACATTTAAACATACATACATTTTAAACAAAACATACATTTTAAACATACATTTCTTTGCCAAGTGTTTAATTTAGGGTCATAACTTTGCTTTGCATAACGATTCCTTCAATTGAACTTTGCATTTTCATGTCTAGTAAAAAACAAAACTGAATTAATTATAGTTTCTATGTTTGATATAATCTAAGGTAAGTTGAGAATAGAATCTCACATTTATATGATGCCGTAAAGTAACAAAATGTAGTTTAAGAGGTGGGATTATAAGTCCCACATGCCCTTTAAGAACTGGAATCATTCAAAAAAATAATTTGTCCTGTCTTTTATGTAAAAAATGATTATGGAGACACAATTAGAAAGTAAGTGACGCACTGAGACAGTGACAGGAAAATCCCCACCCCAGTGCTCTTGTGCTGTGAGCTTAGCCATCAGAACAGACCAGTTTCCACTGCGTAAGGACCGAGTTGAGTGACGGCTTTAGAAAGCTTGAGCTTTATATCACGATGGATCTGGAACAGGTGCAAAGGTTTGGGGACTATTAAGGTCCTAGTAAATCTGGTTAAGTGTCAGAGTTATACTTAGACCTTAACACATTTAAAGTTGCTGATTATTCCTGCTCTCTAAGCCTTGAAAACTCTTAGTCACTTTTTGTAAAAAAAAAAAAAAAAAAAATTAGTTTTCTCTAAATGGTAGATATTTTTTACCTTCTTCAAACTGATGCCAGAAATTTCCTATAAACATAAAATTATTGCTGCAATCAGCGCATCCTGTCCCCCAGACACCTAAGAAAGGAGATGGAGGTGTATGATTTTTCACTCCTCACAGAGAACATTAAGACACCTACTGCCACTGTCAAATAAAGCACACCATGCTACCACTTCAAAAACTTTTCAATGTTCCAAGTAGAAGTTGCCATTACACAGTAGGCGTGTAAACAGGAGTCAAGAACTAAGCATGCTGTTCACCCTCTTACAAGCAGGAGAGTGAGGAGTGTGTCACTTGGCATATTTGTTCAGAGAGAGTGTTTCAGGTGGGGCTTTCACAGAGAAGGGAGACAGGACATGTCAAGCAGCCCCGAGACAAAAGGTTGAGATGACTCTGTGTCTCAGGATCTCTCAGAAAACATCACTGCTTCATGTTTTTTTCTCAATGGTTAGTTTTGACCCAAGCAGGAAAAAAAAGAATTGTACATACATACCATATTGTCATATGCCAAATATTCCATTTCTGTAAATATACGGCTATCAAAAGGAAGGCCCACTTACCAAATGCCATTTCTTGCTGGAGCAGCAGCTGCCATGGTCACAGTCTGAGCACCTGTGCGAAAGGCGGCATCTTTATGCCTGAGATGAAGGTTTGGGACACCATGAGATCATCTCCTTGCTGGGAAGTAATTACCATTTAATTTCTAAGTGCAGTGACAATGCTTGCAAGGGGATTTGAGATGCTCTCAGAAAAACACTTGTGAAGTGTTCAAGTTACTGAAAGTTATTAGTAGCTATTAGTTGTGATCAACTGAGAGAACAAAGAGCATGAGACAGAGACAGATAGAAAAAGACAGAGATAGAGACAGAAAGAAAGAAAGACAGAGAGGGACAGGAGGGTGAGGACAGGAAGTTAGAGAGAGAAAGGAGCATCTGAGATGCCTGGAGGAGACCAGGTGGAAATGCAACGTCAGACAAGGAAGCTGAGGTCTGGGAAGTGGGACAAGGAAGTTGAGAATGAGGCTGGTTGTGTTTCTTGCCAACCTTAAAGCTTTGCCTCGTAAATATTGTCATCCTGGAATTCTGAGAGCCTTGCACAAAGGGCAGCCTGGAAGGGAAAAGCTTCAAGCAGGAATCAATTGCTCCAGTGTTCAAAATGAACTTGGAGGAACTGGAGAAACCTTTACTCACTGTTTCCATGGGCACAGGTTAAGTGTCTAAGGTGTGCCCCATATGGTTCTTCATGTATGCAATGTGTCACAGAAAAAGAATGGAAGTTTTCCAAAGAACCTACTTGTATTGAGACAATATTAGAGTCTAGATACATGGATATTAGATGATAGCAAAATATAAATATATATTGTAAGACAAGTGAATTGTGAGGGAAAATAAAGATCTGATGACCTCTCCTCAGGAAAAAGCAATTCTGTCAGCAGATTGCCTGTGACCTGGGCCTACAACTCTTCCCTGAGTCTTCAGGCTCCTGCCCTGCCCTGCAGATTTTGGGTCACCATGCCCCCACTACCATGTGACCAATTCCTACATAGGTAAATGGACATATACATATGTGCACATATCCTGTTGTTTCTCTTTCTCAGGACAACTATTAAAAATTCATATTTTAGTCCTGGGGAAGATCCTAGAGAATCTTTTTTAAATTTTCAATTTTTTTTTTATTTTAGTGTATTATGGGGGTACAAGTGTTAAGGTTACCTATATTGCCCATGCCCCCTCCCCCCTTGAGTAAGAGCTTCAATCGTGTCCATCCCCCAACGTTGCACATCTTACTCGTTGTGGTTGTATATACCCATCCCCTTCTCTTCCCTCTCATCCTCCCGGCACCCGATAAATGTTATTCCTATATGTCCACTTAGGTGTTGATCCGTTAATACCAATTTGCTGGTGAGTACATGTGGTGCTTGTGTTTCCATTCTTGAGATACTTCACTTAGTAGAACGGGTTCCAGCTGTATCCAGGAGTATACAAGAGGTGCTATATCACCATTGTTTCTTAGAGTTGAGTTGTACTCCATGGTATACATATACCACATTTTATTAATCCACTCATGAATTGATGGGCACTTAGGTTGTTTCCACAGCCTTGCAATTGTGAATTGTGCTGCTATAAACATTTGAGTGCAGGTGTCTT